>JXTC01000089.1:0-23770 GCA_002914845.1 Trema orientale | reverse complement strand
AATTCTTCCATCCAAAATCAGAAGCATAAGAGATGGCATGTAATGCGCCGGCAACGAACTCCTTATTTTAAACTAACTCAAAGAGAATGACAAAAATTGACCAAAAATAGCCATTCGGAAAAATTAGATGCTAGATACAACAAATCGAGTTCTAGAACAACAGAGACTCTTTATTTGGTACCTTGAGATAATAGGTAAGTTTCGGGGAACAAACTCCTTATTTTCAACTCTCTCCAAAGAGAATGACTAAAATTGACCGAAAATTGCCAAATGGGAAAACTAGGTGCTGGATACAACGAATTAAGCTGAAGACTGACAAACACTCTTTACTTTGTACCTTGAGATATTAGGTAAGTTTCAGGGAACGAACTCCGTATTTTGAACTCTCTCCAAAAAGAATGACAAAAATTGACAAAAAATTACCATTTGAGAAAACTAGGTGCTAGATAAAATAAATTGAGTTATAGACCACCAAACACTCTTTACTTGGTATTGTAAGACGTTAGATAGGTTTCAAGCTACTAAATCTTTATTTTGAACTCAATCCAACGAGAAGGACCAAAATTGACCAAAAAAAGCTGTTTGGAAAAAGTAGGTGCTAGATACAACGAATCCAGTTCTAGACCAACAAAGACTCTTTATTTGGTACCTTGAGACAATAGGTGCCCAAGCCAAGGAAGAATGACAAAAATATTTCGAATCAAAGAAGAACCAATGCGGACAAGCTAAACCGAATCAGGACAACAACCAAAGAGGATATGGGACCCAGTCTGGCCAGAATAAGAACCAGAACAACTACAAATAACAACCATAATAACTATAGTGAAAAGAAGAGAAAGAATAACTTTAGTGGCCAAGGAAACCAAAAAGGAGAGCCTCAACAGCAAAAGAAGGCCAAGGTAGATTTTCCACCGTGTCCTAAGTGTGGGAGGAGACACCATGGAGAATGTCGCTTTGGCTCAAACACCTGCTACCTCTGTGGCAAGGAGGGTCATTATATCAAGAACTGCTACAGTAAACAGAATCAAGCTAACCTACCAACCACATCCAAGCCGTAAGAATCTCAAATTCACAATATACAGATCAAACTTGAAGGACCCCAGATCAGTCAAGGAAGATTTGAAGCACCTCTAGAAACCGCTACCCAAGTTTACGCCTTTACGAGGGATGATACAGATGCGGGAACCTCTAATGTGGTCTTGGGTCAGCTGTCTGCTGCCACTTAAGATGCATATGTCTTGTTTGATTCTGGTGCTACGCATTATTTTATGTCACATGTGTTCGCCAAAAGAATAGCTCGAAACAGTGATAGAATGACTAGAACTCTAAATGTAGCTCTACCTTCAGGAGAAACTTTGACAATGAGTTATTAGACAAGACATGTTCTAATAATTATCGCTGCTAGGGAACTATATGCTGACCTAGTCATCCTAGGAATGATTGATTATGATATCATTCTAGGAATGGACTTCTTGGGAAGGTATAATGCTAACGTTAAATGTCGAAGTCGAAGGATCACGTTCAAACCTTCAGGAGAAGAAAAGTTCACTTATGATGGAGATGCTAAGAAGCAATCTCGAGTGATGATCTCAGCAATGCAAGCATAGAGAATGTTGAGTAACGGGTGTCTGGGATGTCTAGCTAATATTTTAGATAAGAGTAAAGAAGAAAAAAAGAGGCCAGATAATGTAATCATTGTCAAGGAATACATTCACGTGTTTCCCGATGATCTGCCAGGACTACCACCGGAGCGAGAAATTTCCTTTGAGATCGAATTACTGCCTCGTACTGCCCTATTTCCAAAGCACCATACAGGATGGCACCTGCTGAGGTTAAGGAGCTACAAACTCAACTACAAGAGTTGTTAGACAAGGGTTTCATCCGACCAAGCCACTCACAATAGGGCGAACCTATGCTATTTGTGAAGAAGAAGGATGGAACTTTCAAAATGTGCATCGACTATAGAGAGTCGAATAAGGTGACTATAAAGAACAAATATCCTTTGCCGAGGATAGATGACTTGTTCGATCAGCTAAAAAGAGCTGCTGTTTTCTCAAAGATCGATTTGCGATCGGGCTATTATCAACTGAGAATTAAAGAGAGTGATATTCCGAAGTCCAGCTTTCAAACACTATATGGGTATTGTGAGTTCTTAGTGATGCCTTTTGGTCTAACCAATGCTCCTGCGGCATTTATGGACTTGATGAATCGAGTGTTCAAGGAATACTTAGACAAATTTGTCACAGTCTTTATCGATGACATCTTGATTTACTCAAGCTCTCAAGAACTTCAGACTCGTATTGCAGAAGTTAAGGGAACACTGCCTTTATGCCAAATTCTCCAAGTGCGAATTCTAGCTAGACCGAGTCCATTTCTTAGGACATGTGGTCGCAAAGGAAGGAATTGCCATAAATACTTCTAAGATAGTCGAGTGAACAATTAGCCAGCACCCAAAACTGTGACTGAACTGAGGAGCTTTTTGGGATTAGCTGGCTATTACCGAAGATTTGTAGAAGGATTTTCAAAGCTCGTTGTACACCTCATAGCCCTTACAAAAAAAGTGAAGAAATACGAATGGGCGAAGAAGTGTGAAGAAAGCTTCCAAGAGTTGAAGAATAGGCTTACCAGTGCACCTATCCTTACTATCCCATTAAACGAAGGACAGTTCAACATTTATAGTGATGCATCGAAACTGGGACTAGGAGCAGTACTAATGCAAAATGGAAAGGTCATGGCATACGATTCTCAACAACTAAAGGAGCACGAGAAGAACAACTCAACTCACAGTCTAGAACTTGCTGCTGTAGTATTCGCTCTCAAACTTTGGCGACATTACTTATCCGGGGCTCAATGTCGAATTTACACTGACCATAAAAGCCTAAAGTACATATTCACTCAGAAAAAGTTGAACATGAGGCAATGTAGATAGCTCGAATTAGTGAAGGATTATGATTGTGAAATCTTGTACTACCTGGGTAAGGCAAACAAGGTTGCAGACGCGCTAAGCAGAAAAATGACTGTGACTCTGATGTCAATAAAAGCCTTACCTGAGCCCTTACAAGAAGATATAAATAGCATCGGTTTAGAGTTAATAATAGGTAAATTGTCTGTATTAACTCTTAAACCAAAAATTTTTGAGAACATGAAGGAAACCTAAGAGCTCGATCCTGTGTTAGTACGAATTAAGGAAGATATTGAAGAAGGAAAACAGATCGAGTTTAGTCTCTCTTCTGACGGAATTCTCAAACTGAATGGTAGAATATGCATACCCAATGATGCCAAAATGAAGAATCAGATCCTTTCCGAGGCACATGAGACCCCTTATTCTGTCCATCCCGGTGCGACAAAGATGTATAAAGATCTAAAGGAACACTTTTGGTGGAATGGAATGAAAACTGATGTTGCTAAGTACGTACAAAGGTGCCTGACGTGTCAAAAAGTCAAAGCCGAACACAAGCGGCCTGCTGGAGAATTGCAACCAATTAAAATTCCAGAGTTGAAATGGGAGAAAATTTCTATGGATTTTGTGGTTGGATTACCAAGAACGCTAGAAGGATACGATACAATATGGGTGATTGTGGACCGACTAACTAAATCAGCACACTTTCTACCAATGAAAATCACTTACTCATTAGAAAAGTTAGCTGAATTATACGTGGCTGAGATAGTCAGACTACATAGAATACCACGAAAGATCATTTCTGATCGCAATAGTCGATTCACCTCTACTTTTTGGACAAAAGTCCAACAAGCCTTAGGTACAAAGCTAAATTTTAGCACGACTTTCCATTCTCAAACTGATGGGCAGTTAGAACGAACCATCCAAACTTTGGAGGATATGCTTAGGGCATGTGTCATGGACTTTAAAGGAGCATGAATAAGAAGCTTCTATTGATAGAGTTCTCCTACAATAACAGCGACCAGGCCTCTATCAAGGCAGCACCTTATGAAGCACTTTATGGAAGAAGATGCAGATCCCCAATCTATTGGTTTGAACATGGGGAGAAACATTTAGAAACCACTGAAGTTGTACAAAAAATCAAGAAAAGGATGGAAACTGCTCAGAGTAGACAAAAAAGCTATGCAGACAAGCGGAGAACTCCATTAGAATTCCAAGTGGGAGACACAGTCTTTCTCAAGATAGCACCGATGAAGGGAGTACTGCACTTTGGAAAGAGAGGAAAATTGAGTCCAAGATACATCAGACCTTTCGAAATTTTAGAACAAATTGGCAAAGTAGCCTATAAGTTGGCTTTATCGCCTGAACTAGCATCAGTGCATAACGTGTTCCACGTGTCCATTCTGAAGAAATACATCTCAGACCCATTACATGTTTTGAAACGTGAACCTGTTGCAGTCTACGAGGACTTGACATACGAGGAGAAACCGGTGAAGATTTTGGTTCTCAAAGAAAAGACTCTTAGAAACAAGACCATACCTTTAGTTAAGGTCTTGTGGCGAAACCATAAGATCGAAGAGGCTACTTGGGAACGAGAAGATGAGATGAAGGAAAAGTACCAAGAATTATTCTAATTTTCGAGGATGAAAATTTTATAAGTAGGGGAGATTGTAACCTCCTATGAATCCATAGACTTGTAACCTTAGTAGAATTATTATTAATAGACTTAATGTTGAATAAGTTTATTTTCGCAATACTTGAAATTATGTGTTTAGTATGATTATTACATTAAATTTTATTATGTGAGAAAATCATAATTATTCCTTGATTCAACTTGGAAATTCTAAGATGGTTTTCCTTAAAAATAAATTAATTTTACAAAGAAAATATTATGTACATCAATACGACTTAGGTCACCTAAATAAGAATGTGACATATTTATGTCACATTAGAAATTGTTACATCTTATAACCTAAAGTTAATAGTTGCACCAAAATAGTACCATGACATAATTTGAATGGCTAGGATTTAAGTATACAAAGAATTAAGTAGACAAATCAATCCAAGGGTGGAAAATAAGTAGTAGAAAAAGATGAAGTCTAGTAAAGTTTTATCTTAGGGAGGTGATAACTTTAAATTAGTGGAAAGGAAAAGGAAAGGAATAGAAGTAGCGGGTAATTCTAAAAAAGGAAAATATAGACAAAACTAATTGATAGCTTTTATCTCTAAAATAATTCAAAAGGTAGGAAAAGGAAAATGATAATGGAGATATTCTTTGGAAATTAGTGGCCATGATTCAAAGAGGAAGACATAGAAAAAACTAATTAGTAGCTTTTGTCTCCAAAATAATTCAAAAGGTAAGAAAAGGAATAATATAGTGGATATTTTATTTGGGAGTTAGTGGTATTGGATTCTAAATAATTGAAAAAAAGGAAAGGTTATAGACAAAAGTAGTAGATGAGGGAAAAATAAAGTAAAAGATAAGGTAGTGGAGTAGGAAAAGAAGATGTATAGAAAAAACTAGTAATAATGGTGCTTGGATTATTAGATGGAATGTGAAAGTGTATATTATTGGATATCTCCTATGGATAGCCTATAAATAGATCCTTCATTTGGAAAAAAAAAATTAGAAATCCATACTTAAACTTCCAATTACTTAGCCAAAACTATCATCATTTTTCCTATCATCCTTTCTCTGAAAAAAAAAATTAAAAGACTCTTTCTACCTCATTTTCTTCCAAACCTATAAGAGCTATAATATTTTACCCATCTTCCCTGCTTTTCCTACAAAGACTCTAGAAATTAAGAATTGTAACCAAGAGAAGAGAGCACCTAGTTTTATGGTGGAGACGTAAGGAAGAAGAAGGAAAGCTCTTAGAAGATAGGTTGCATAAACGCATTTAAGTTTATTAAGATTTTTAGCTCTAAAATTATAAGAAGTTTAATTTTTAGTATTTTGACTACTAGTAAAATATTGACTTTTAATATAAGAATTTCTCAAATACTCCAAGAAAGAAGATTCAAGCTTGGAAGGTAAATATTCCCTCACCTTGCTTGTTATGTGTTTAAATAGATTCTATAAAAGAATAAATGGGTAATAACATATTTGATCTACTTTAGATGTTATATAATTTATATTATGTTTAGGCTTATTTTGTTGATTTTTTAAGCTTCTAAATATGAATACTTCATGATAATAAAGGCTAAATAATAATAATAATAGTAAAATCAAAATATCTCGACACAAAAGTGGAAGATTTTTAAGTATAAGATCCTAAAATAAAATAATGCATGAAAATGAACTAAGTTTAATGATTTAGACTTAGATCCTTAAGAACAGATTTTTATCCATTAAAAATGCTTTCCAAAGATTAAAAATGTTTGCTCAAAAGTTGAAGGGACAAAAATGCAAAAACTTAGAGTATTTGGGTCAAAAGTGTAATTTTGACAAAATATAGGTCAAAATGTGAGAAAGTTATTTTAGGCAGTTTTAAGACTATATTAAAGTGTAAAAATAAATAAAGGAAGAATCTTTAACAAAAAGATAAGCTATAACTCAAGGTTTACCATTAGAGGGCATAAATGTTAGAAATCTTAAGAATATGGGCAAAAATATAAATTATGAAACTTGAAATTTTGGATTAGAAATTTGGTACAAGAATAAATAGAAAACTTTATTTTAGATCTCTAATTGGGATAAGAAAAAATTTACTTAAGTTTAAGACATGAAATCAATCATGAGAAATAAATGATTTATGCCTCTAATTGTATTTAGCCCCAAATATGATTTTAGATTTTAAATCTGTGTAGCATTAGTGTGTTTGACTCAATTATCATATTATGACCCTTAATTACGAATAAAGTAATGGGATAACTGTAAAAAAAATACCCTCAAGTTTGAGTGTTCTGCAATTTAAACCCTGAAATTTGGATTCTGCAAAATAATGCCTGAGATTACGAATTTCTGAAAATTAATACCCTGGATAGAATTTTTGAACAATTTTAGGAACGAAAAAATAATAATATCCTCCATTAAAACTCGATTAATCCATATTATTCATTTTAATTTTGAGGATATTATTGTATTTTATCAGTTAAGAATATTCAAAAAGTCAATCCAGGGTATTAATTTTCAGAAATTCTTAATCTCAGGGTATTATTTTGCAGAGTTCAAACTTCAGAGTCTAAATTATAGAAAACTCAAACTTCAGGGTATTTTTTGCAATTATCCCTAAAGTAATTAATCAATAATAGTTCAAAGTAATTGATGAAAAGAAATATAACTAAGGAAACTTAACCGATTTAGGATGATATTAATCAAATCAACAACTAAATTATTGATAGATTAAAAAGATCACCATGATAAAGGTTAAGGAGAATTAAATCTCATCCATCTAGCTCCAAAGCTCTCCTCTCCTTATAAAGTTTGGGCTCCCAAGTGTGTGTCTTCTCTCCAATTTCCCACACTTGCTATGGAGGCTTAAGTGTGTATTTAAAGAGTTCCAAGATGACCTAGGCTAGGTGGAATATCAACCATTGGATTAGATGGCATCAATGGTCCAAATTGGCTCTAAAAACTTTCTAAAAATGCGCTTCACGACGCTGAGTAGCGCTGCGGTGCTCCTTGGCAAGCACCGCAGCACTGTAGCCTCTGGAAGTCTGAATTCCAGGCAGCACCGTGGTGCCACTATTCAAGCACCGCGGCGCTCTCGGCTCTGGAATTCAGCATGGCAGCTTTTCTTCTCGGGCGCACCATTTCGTCGTTTTTAGCTCTGTTTTGCTGGATTTTCGTTTCGTTGCACTCGTATTGGACTCAACTTTCATCTCAAATGGTTGAAATATCCTTATTTGTCACCAATTTTTCTTGATTCTCATTTATTCACAAGAACTACAAAAACAAAACAAAAGCACATAAATGCTTAAGAACTTATAATTATTCGAGCTGAATAATACTTGACTTTGATTGAATTAATCACTTATCAACCAACAAACACATTTTACTTGGTACCTTGAGACATTAGGTAGGTTTCAGGCAACTTACTCCTTATTTTGAACACACTCCAAAGAGAATGACGAAAATTTACAAAAAATAGCCATTTGAGAAAACTAGGTGCTAGACAAAATGAATCAAGTTCTAGACAAACAAAGACTCTTTATTTGGTATCTTGAGACAATAGGTAAGTTTCGGACAACAAACTCCTTTTTTTGCAGTCTCTCTTAAGAGAATGACCAAAATTGACTAAAAATTGCCATTTTAGAAAACTAGGTGCTAGATAAAATGAATTGAGTTCTAGACCACCAAACACTCTTTGTTTGGTTCCTTCAGACAACAGGTAAGTTTCGGGCCACAAATACTTTGTTTTGAACTCTCTCCAAAAAGGATGACCAAAATTGATGGAAAATTGCCAATTGGAAAAACATGGTGCTAGATACAATGAATTGAGTTCTAGATAAACAAAAACTCTTTATTTTGTACCTTGAGACATTAGATATGTTTCGGACAACAAATTCTTTGTTTTGAACTCTCTCCAAAGAAAATGACAAAAATTAACCGAAAATTGCCAATTGGGAAAAGTAGGTGCTAGATGCGACGAATTAAGTTCTAGAACAACAAACACTCTTTATTTGGTACCTTGAAACATTTCGTAAGTTTCGGGTAACAAATTCTTTGTTTTGAACTCTCTCTAAAGAAGATGACCAAAATTGATAGAAAATTGCCAATTGGATTCTAGACCAACAAACACTCTTTACTTGGTACCTTGAGACATTAGGTAGATTTCAAGCAACTAACTCCTTATTTTGAACTCACTCCAATGAGAATGACAAATATTGACCAAAAATAGCCATTTGCGAAAAATTAGGTGCCAGATACAATGAATCGAGTTCTAGACCAACAAAGACTCTTTATTTTGTACCCCGAGACAACAGGTAAGTTTCAGGCAATAAACTCCTTATTTTGAAGTCTCTCCAAAGGGAATGACCAAAATTGACCGAAAATTGCTAAAAAGAAAAACTAGGTGCTAGATACAATGACTTGAGTTCTAAACTAAAAAACACTCTTTACTTGGCACCTTGAGACATTAGATAGGTTTTTGCCAGCTAGTTTTTGCCAACTAACTCTTTATTTTGAACTCACTCCAAAGAGAACGACAAAAATTAACCGAAAATAGCCATTTGGGAAAATTAGGTGCTAGATATAACGAATCGAGTTCAAGACTAACAAAGATTCTTTGTTTGGTACCTTGAGATAATACGCAAGTTTTAGGTAGCAAACTCCCTATTTTGATGTCTCTCCAAAGAAAATGACAAAAATTAACCAAAAATTGCATAATGGGAAAACTAGGTTCCACATACAATAAATTGAGTTCTAGACCAACAAACACTTTTTACTTAGTACCTTGAGACATTAGGTAGGTTTCAGGTAACTAACTCCTTATTTAGAACTCACTCCAATGAGAATGACAAAAATTAAACAAAAATAGCCATTTGGGAAAATTAGGTGCTAAATACAACGAATCGAGTTCTAGACCAACAAAGACTCTTTTTTGCTACATCGAGACAATCGGTAAGTTTCAGGCAACAGACTCCTCATTCTCAACTCTCTCCAAAGAGAATGACCAAAATTGACCGAAAATTAACAAATGGGAAAACGAGGTGCTAGATATGTCGAATGAGTTGAAGACCAACAAACACTCTTTACTTTCTTCCTTGACATATTAGGTAAGTTTCCGCCAACAAACTCCTTATTTTGAACTCTCTCCAAAGAGAATGACCAAAATTGACAGAAAGTTGCCATTTGGGAAAACCAGGTGCCAGATACAACGAATTGAGTTCTGGACCTTCAAAGACCTTTTATTTGGCACCATGAGATAAAAGGTAAGTTTCGGGCAACAAGCTCCTCATTTTGCAGTCTTTCCAATAGAATGACTAAAATTAAATGAAAATTACCATTTGGGAAAACTAGATACTAGATAAAATGAATTGAGTTCTAGAGCACCAAACACCCTTTGTTTGTTTCCTTTAGACAACAGGTAAGTTTCAGGCAACAAATACTTTGTTTTGAACTCTCTCCAAAGAAGATGACCAAAATTAACTGAAAAATTCCAAATGGGAAAACTAGGTGCTAGCAACAACGAATTGAGTTGTAGACCAACAAACACTCTTCACTTGATACCCTGAGACATTAGGTAAGTTTCAGGCAACTGACTCCGTATTTTGAACTCACTCCAAAGAGAACGACAAAAATTGACCAAGAATAGTCATTTGGGAAAATTAGGTGCTAGATACAACGAATCGAGTTTTAGACCAACAAAGACTCATTATTTGGTACCTTGAGACAATAGGTAAGTTTTGGGCAAAAAATACATTTTTTTGAACTCTCCTCAAAGAGGACGACCAAAATTGATGGAAAATTGCCATTTGAGAAAACTAGGTGCTACATACAATGAATTGAGTTCTAGACCAACAAACACTCTTTATTTTGTACCTTGAGATATTAGGTTAGTGCGGGCAAAAAATTCTTTATTTTGAACTCTCTCCAAAGAGAATGACAAAAATTGACCGAAAAATGCCAATTAGGAAAAATGGGTGCTAGATGCAACGAATTGAGTTCTAGACCAACAAACACTCTTTATTTAGTACCTTGAAACATTATGTAAGTTTCGGATACCAAATTCTTTGATTTAAACACTCTCCAAAGAGGATGACCAAAATTGAAAGAAAATGGCCTATTACGAAAAGTAGGTGCTAGATACACCGAATTGAGTTCTAAACCTACAAACACTCTTTACTTTGTACCTTGAGAGATTAGGTAGGTTTTAGGTAACTTACTCCTTAATTTGAATTCACCCCAAAGAGAAAGACAAAAATTGACCGAAAATAGCCATTTGGGAAAATTATGTGCTAGATACAACGAATCGAGTTCTAGACCAACAAAGACTCTTTATTTGGGACCTTGAGACAATAGGTAAGTTTCAGGCAACAAACTCCTTATTTTGAAGTCTCTCCAAAGAAAATGACCAAAACTAAATGAAAATTGCCAAATGGGAAAACTAGGTGCTAGATACAATGAATTGAGTACTAGGCCAAGAAACACTTTTTACTTAGTACCTTTAGACAATAGGTAGGTTTCAGGCAACAAACTCCTTATTTTGAACTCACTCCAAAAAGACTGACAAAAATTTACCAAAAATAGCCATTTGGGAAAACTAGGTGCTAGATACAACGAATCAAGTTCTAGACCAAAAAAGGCTCTTTATTTGGTACCTTGAGACAATCGGTAAGTTTCGGACAACAGACTCCTTATTTTGAAGCCTCTCCAAAGTGAATGACCAAAATTGTCCGAAAATTGCCAAATGGGAAAACTAGGTGCTAGATATAACGATTTGAGTACTAGACCAACAAACACATTTTACTTGGTACCTTGTGAAATTAGGTAGGTTTTAGGCAACTAACTCCTTATTCTGAACTCACTCCAAAGAGAATGAGAAAAATTGACTGAAAATAGCAATTTGGGAAAATTAGGTGCTAGATACAACGAATCGAGTTCTAGACCAACAAAGACTCTTTATTTGGTACCTCGAGACAATAGGTAAGTTTCGGGCAACGAACCCCTTATTTTGAAGTCTCTCCAAAGAAAATGACCAAAATTCACCGAAAATTGCAAAATGGGAAAACTAGGTACTAGATACAATGAATTGAGTTCTAGACTAACAAACACTTTTTACTTGGTACCTTGAGACATTAGGTAGGTTTCGGGCAACTAACCCCATATTTTGAACTCACTCCAAAGAGAATGGCGAAAATTTTCCAAAAATAGCCATTTTCGAAAACTAGGTGCTGGATACAACGAATTGAGTTCTAGACAGACAAAGACTTTTCATTTCGTACCCTGAGTCAATAGGTAAGTTTCGGGCAACAAACTCCTTATTTTCGACTCTCTCCGAATAGAATGACGAAAATTGACAAAAAAACGGCCATTTGGGAAAACTAGGTGCTAGATACAATGAATTGAGTTCTAGATCTACAAAGACTCTTTATTTGCGACCACCCTGAGACAATAGGTAAGTTTCGGGAACAAACTCCTTATTTTGTAGTCTCTCCAAAGAGAATGACCAAAATTGCCATTTGAGAAAACTAGGTGCTAGTTAAAATGAATTAAGTTCTGGACCACCAAACAATCTTTGTATGGTTCGTTGAGACAACAGGTAAGTTTTGGGTAACAAATGCATTGTTTTGTACTCTCTCCAAAGAGGATGACCAAAATTGACAGAAAATTGCCGATTGGGAAAACTAGGTGCTAGATACAATGAATTGAGCTCTAGATGAACAAACACTCTTTATTTTGTACCTTGAGATATTTGGTACGTTTCTGGCAACAAATTCTTTGTCTTGTACTCACTCCAAAGAGAATGACCAAAATTGACCGAAAATTGCCAATTGGGAAAAATGGGTGCTAGATGTAACGAATTGAGTTCAAGACTAATAAACACTCTTTAATTTGCACCTTGAAACATTACGTAAGTTTTCGGTAACAAATTCTTTGTTTTGAACTCTCTCCAAAGAGGATGACCAAAATTGACGAAAAATTGCAAATTGGGAAAACTAGGTGCTAGATACAACGAACTGAGTTCTAAACCAAAAAACACTCTTTACTTGGTACCTTGAGACATTAGGTAGGTTTCCGGCAACTAACTCCTTATTTTGAACTCAATCCAAAGAGAACGACAAAAATTGATCAAAAATCGTCATTTGGGTAAATTAGGTGCTAGAAACAACGAATTGAGTTCTAGACCAACAAACACTTTTTACTTGGTACCTTGAGACATTAGGTAGGTTTCAGGCCACTAACTCCTTAGTTTGAACTCACTCCGAAGCGATTGAGGGAAATTTACGGAAAATAGCCTTTTTGGAAAACTAGGTGCTAGATACAACGAATCGAGCTCTAGACCAACGAAGACTCTTTAGTGGGTACCTTGAAGCAATAGGTAAGTTTCGGGCAACAAATTCCTTATTTTGAATTCTCTCCAAAGTGAATGACCAAGATTGACTGAAAATCACCAAATGGGAAAACTAGGTGCTAGATACAACGAATTGAGTTCAAAACTAACAAACACACTTTATCTGGCACCTTGAGACGTTAGGTAGGTTTCAAGTGACTAACTCCTTATTTTGAACTCACTCCAAAAAGAATGACAAAAATTGGCCGAAAATAGCCATCTAGGAAAATTAGCTGCTAGATACAACGATTCGAATTCAAGACCAACAAAGACTCTTTATTTGGTACCTTGAGACAATAGGTAAGTTTCGGGCAACAAACTCTTTATTTTGAAGTCCCTCCAAAGAAAATGACCAAAATTAACTTAAAATTGCCAAATGGGAAAACTAGGTGCTAGATACAACGAATTGAATTTTAGACCAACAAATACTTTTTACTTGGTACCATGACGCATTAGGTAGGTTTCAGGCAACTAACTCATTATTGTGAACTCACTCCAAAGGGACTGAAGAAAATTTACCAAAAATAACCATTTGGGAAAACTAGGTGCTAGATACAACGAATCGAGTTCTAGACCAAAAAAGACTCTTTATTTTGTACCTTGAGACACTACGTAAGTTTCGGGCAACAAACTCCTTATTTCGAAGTCTCTCCAAAGTGAATGAGCAAAATTGACCGAAATGGCCAAATTGGAAAACTTGGTGCTAGATACAACGAATTGAGTACTAGATCAACAAACACCTTTTACTTGGGACCTTGAGACATTAGGAAGGTTTTAGGCAACTAACACTTTATTTCGAACTCACTCCAAAGAGAATGAGAAAAATTGACCGAAAATAGCTATTTGGGAAAATTAGGTGCCAGATACAACGAATTGGGTTCTAGACCAGTAAAGACTCTTTAGTTGGTACCTTGAGACAATAGGTAAGCTTCGGGCAACGAACTCCTTATTTTGAAGTCTCTCCAAAGAATATGACCAAAATTCACCGAAAATTGCAAAATGGGAAAACGAGGTGCTGGATAGAACGAATTGAGTTCTAGACCAACAAACACTTTTTACTTGGTACCTTGAGACATTTGGTAGGTTTCGGGCAACAAACTCCGTATTTTGAACTCACTCCAAAGAGAACGACGAAAATTTTCTAAAAATAGCTATTTTAGAAAACTAGGTGCTAGATACAACGAATTGAGTTCTAGACAAACAAAGACTTTTTATTTCGTACCCCGAGACAATAGGTAAGTTTCTGGCAACAAACTCCTTATTTTTGACTCTCACAAAAGAGAATGACCAAAATTGACAGAATTTGGCCATTTTGGAAAACTAGGTGTTAGATACAACGAATTGAGTTCTACACCTACAAAGACTCTTTATTCGCTACCCTGAGACAATAGGTAAGTTTCAGGAACAAACTCCTTATTTTGTAGTCTCTCCACAGAGAATGACCAAAATTGACTAAAATTGCCACTTGAGAAAACTCGGTGCTAGTTAAAATGAATTGAGTTCTAGACCACCAAACAATCTTTGTTTGGTTCCTTGAGACAACAGGTAAGTTTTGGACAACAAATACTTTGTTTTGAACTCTTTCCAAAGAGGACAACAAAAATTGACGAAAAATTTCCAATTGGGAAAACTGGGTGCTAGATACAATGAATTGAGTTCAAGATGAACAAACACTCTTTATTTTATACTTTGAGATATTAGGTACGTTTCGGGCAACAAATTCTTTGTTTTGTACTCACTCCAAAGAGAATGAACAAAATTGACCGAAAATTGCCAATTGGGAGAAATGGGTGCTAGATGCAACGAATTGAGTTCTAGACCAACAAACCCTCTTTATTTGGCACCTTGAAACATTATGTAAGTTTTGGTTAATAAATTCTTTCTTTTGAACTCTCTCCAAAGAGGATGACAAAAATTGACAAAAAATTGCCAATTGGGAAAACTAGGTGCTAGATACAACGAATTGAGTTCTAAACCAAAAAATACTCTTTACTTAGTACCTTGAGACATTAGGAAGGTTTCCGGCAACTAACTCCTTATTTTGAACTCACTCCAAAGAGAATGACAAAAATTGACCAAAAATAGCCATTTGGGAAAATTAGGTGCTAGAAACAACGAATCGAGTTCTAGACCAACAAAGACTCTTTATTCGGTACCTTGAGACAATAGGTAAGTTTCGGGCGACAAACTCCTTATTTTGAAGTCTCTCCGAAGAAAATGACGAAAATTAACCTAAAAATGCGAAATGGGAAAACTAGGTGCTAGATACAACGAATTGAGTTATAGACCAGCAAACACTTTTTACTTGGTACCATGAGACATTAGGTAGGTTTCAGGAAACTAACTCCTTATTTTGAACTCACTCCAAAGAAACTGATGAAAATTGACTGAAAATTACGAATTGGGAAAAATGGGTGCTAGATGCAACGAATTGAGTTCTAGACCAACGCCTTTATTTGGTACCATAAAACTTTACGTAAGTTTCGGGTAACAAATTCTTTGTTTTAAACTCTCTCCATAGAGGATGACCAAAATTGACGTAAAATCGCCATATGGGAAACTAGGTGCTAGATACACCGAATTGAGTTCTAAACCGATAAACACTTTTTACTTGGTACCATGAGACATTAGGCAGGTTTCAGGCAACTAACTCCTTATTTTGAACTCACTCCAAAGAGACTGATGAAAATTTACCAAAAGAGCCATTTTGGAAAACTAGGTGCTAGATACTACGAATCAAGTTCTAGACCAACAAAGACTCTTCAGTTGGTACCTTGAGACAATAGGTAAGTTTCGGGCAAAAAATTCCTTATTATGAATTCTCTCCAAAGTGAATGACCAAAATTGACAGAAAATTGCCAAATGGGAAAACTAGGTGCTAGATACAACGAATTGAATTCTAAACTAAACTAACTCCTTTTTTTGAACTCACTCCAAAGGGAATGACCAAAATTGACAAAAAATAGCCATTTGGGAAAATTAGGTGATAGATACAACGAATCGAGTTCTAGATCAACAAAGACTCTTTGTTTGGTACCTTGAGAAAATACATAAGTTTTGGGCAACAAACTCCTTATTTTGAAGTCTCTCCAAAGAAAATGACCAAAATTCACCGATTGCCAAATGGGAAAACTAGGTGATAGACATAACGAATTGAGTTCTAGACCAACAAACACTTTTTACTTGGTACCTTGGGACATTAGATAGGTTTCGGGCAACTAAGTCCATATTTTGAACTCACTCTAACGAGAATGACGAAAATTTTCCAAAAATAGCCATTTTAGAAAACTAGGCGCTAGATACAACAAATTGAGATCTAGACAAACAAAGACTCTTTATTTCGTACCCTAAACCAATAGGTAATTTTCAGGCAACAAACTCCTTATTTTCGACTCTGTCCAAAAATATTGACCTAAATCGACCGAAAATTACCAAATTGGAAAACTTGGTGCTGGATACAATGAATTAAGTTGAAGACCAACAAACACTCTTTATTTTGTACCCTGAGACATTAGGTAAGTTTCGGGTAACAAATTCTTTGTTTTGTACTCTCTCCAAAGAGGAAAACCAAAACTGACAGAAAATTGCCAATTAAGAAAACTAGGTGCTAGATACAATGAATTGAGCTCTAAACCAACAAACACTCTTTACTTGGTACCTTGAGACATTAGATCGGTTTCAAGTAACTAACTCCTTATTTTGAACTCACTACAAAGAGAATGACAAAAATTTTTCGAAAATAGCCATTTGGGAAAATTAGGTGCTAGATACGACGAATCAAGTTCTTGACCAACAAAGACTCTTTGTTTGGCACCTTGGGACAATACGTAAGTTTTGAGTAACAAACTCCTTATTTTGAAGTCTCTCCAAAGAAAATGACCAAAATTGATCGAAAATAGCCATTTGGGAAAATTAGGTGTTGTATATAACGAATCGAGTTCAAGACCAACAAAGACTCTTTGTTTGGTACCTTGAGACAATACGTAAGTTTTGGGCAAGAAACTCCTTATTTTGAAGCCTCTCCAAAGAAAATGACCAAAATTAACCGAAAATTGCCAAATGGGAAAATTAGGTGCTAGATATAACTAATTGAGTTCTAGACCTACAAACACTTTTTACTTGGTACCTTGAGACATTAGGTAGGTTTCGGGCAACTAACTCCAAATTTGGAACTCACTCCAACGAGAATGACGAAAATTTTCCAAAAATAGCCATTTTAGGAAACTAAGTGCTAGATACAACAAATTGAGATCTAGACAAACAAAGACTCTTTATTTCGTACCCTGAGCCAATAGGTAATTTTCGGACAACAAACTCCTTATTTTCGACTCTCTCCAAGAATAATGACCTAACTTGACCGAAAATTACCAAATTGGAAAACTTGGTGCTGGATACAATGAATTGAGTTGAAGACCAACAAACACTCTTTATTTTGTACCTTGAGACATTAGGTAAGTATCGGGTAACAAATTCTTTGTTTTGTACTCTCTCCAAAGAGGATAACCAAAATTGACAGAAAATTACCAATTGGGAAAACTAGGTGCTAGATAAAACGAATTGAGTTCTAAACCAACAAACACTCTATACTTGGTACCTTGTGACATTAGGTCGGTTTCAAGTAACTAACTCCTTATTTTGAACTCACTCCAAAGAGAATGACAAAACTTGACCGAAAATAGCCATTTGGGAAAATTAGGTGCTAGATACAACGAATCAAGTTCTAGACCAACAAAGACTCTTTGTTTGGTACCTTGGGACAATACGTAAGTTTTGGATAACAAACTCCTTATTTTGAAGTCTCTCCAAAGAAAATGACCAAAATTAACTGAAAATTGCTAAATGGGAAAACTAGGTGCTAGATACAACGAACTGAGTTCTAGACCAACGAATACTTTTTACTAGGTACCCTGAGACATTAGATAGGTTTCAGGCAACTAACTCCTTATTTTGAACTCACTCTAAAGAAAATGGCAAAAATTGATTAAAAATAGCCATTTGGGAAAATTAGGTGCTGGATTCAATGAATCGAGTTCAAGACCAACAAAGACTCTTTGTTTGGTACCTTGAGACAATACGTAAGTTTTGGGCAAGAAACTGCTTATTTTGAAGTCTCTCCAAAGAAAATGACCAAAATTAACCGAAAATTGCTGAATGGGAAAATTAGGTGCTAGATACAACTAATTGGGTTCTAGACCAACTAACACCTTTTACTTGGTACCTTGAGGCATTTTGTAGGTTTCATGCAATAAGCTCCTTACTTTGAACACACTCCAAAGAGAATGACGAAATTTTACCAAAAATAGCCATTCGGGAAAACTAGGTGGTAGATATAACGAATCGAGTTCTAGATGAACAAGGACTCTTTATTTGGTTCCTTGAGATAATAGGTAAGTTTCGGGCAACAAACTCCTTACTTTGAAGTCTCACCAAAGAAAATGACCAAAATTAACCGAGAAATGCCAAATGGAAAACTAGGTGCTACATACAACAAATTGAGTACTAGACCAACAATCACTTTTTACTTGGTACCTTGAGACATTAGGTAGGTTTCAGGCAACTAACACCTTATTTTGAACTCATTCCAAGAAGACTGACGAAAATTTACCAAAAATAGCCATTTGGGAAAACTAGGTGCTAGATACAACGAATCGAGTTCAAGACCAACAAAGACTCTTTGTTTCGTACCTTGGGATAATAGGTAAGTTTCGGACAACAAACTCCTCGTTTTCGATTCTCTCCAAGGATGATGACCAAAAACGACCAAAAATTACCAAGCGGAAAAACTAGGTTCTAGATACATCGAATTGGGTTGAAGACCAACAAACACTCCTTACGTTGTAGCTTGAGATATTAGGTAAGTTTCGGGCAACAAACTCTTTATTGACAGAAAATTGCCATTCGGGAAAACTAGGTGCTAGGTATAACGTATTGAGTTGTAGACCTACAAAGGCTCTTTATTCGGTACCCTGAGACAATACGTAAGTTTCAAGCAACAAACTCCTTATTTTGCAGTCTCTCTAAAGAGAACGTCCAAAATTGACCGAAAATTGCCATTTAGAAAAATTAGGTACTATATAAAACGAATTGAGTTCTAGAATACTAAACACTCTTTGTTTGATTCCTTGAGACAACGGGTAAGTTTCGGGCAACAAATACTTCGTTTTGAACTCTCTCCAAAGAGGATGACCAAAATTGACAGAAAATTGCCAATTGGGAAAACTAGGTGCTGGATACAATGAATTGAGTTCTAGACTGACAAACACTCTTTATTTTGTACCTTGAGACGTTAGGCAAGTTTCGGGCAACAAATTCTTTGTTTTGAACTCTTTCCAAAGAGAATGACGAAAATTGACCGGTAATTGCCAATTGGGAAAAATGGGTGCTAGATGCAACGAATTAAGTTCTAGACCAACAAACACTATTTTTTTTGTATCTTGAAACATTATGTAAGTTTTGGGTAACAAATTCTTTGTTTTGTACTCTCTCCAAGGAGGATGACCAAAATTGACAGAAAATTGCCAATTGGGAAAACTAGGTGCTAGATACAACGAATGGAGTTCTAAACCAATAAATACTCTTTACTTGGTATCTTGAGACATTTGGTCGGTTTCAAGTAACTAACTCCTTATACTGAACTCACTCCAATGAGAATGACAAAAATTGATCAAAAATCGCCATTTAGAAAAATTAGGTACTAGATACAACGAATCAAGTTCTAGACCAACCAAGACTCTGGGTTTGGTATCTTGGGACAATACGTATGTTTTGGGCAACAAACTCCTTATTTTGAAGTCTTTCCAAAGAAAATGTCCAAAATTAACTGAAAACTGCTGAAGGGAAAACTAGGTTCTAGATACAACAAATTGAGTTCTAGACCAACGAACACTTTTTTATAGGTACCTTGAGACATTAGGTAGGTTTCAGGCAACTAACTCCTTATTTCGAACTCATTCCTTACAGAATGATAAAAATTGATCGAAAATAGCCATTTGGGAAAATTAGATGCTAGAAACAACGAATCGAGTTCTAGACCAACAAAGACTCTTTGTTTGCTACCTTGAGACAATACGTAAGTTTTGGGCAAGAAACCCCCTATTTTGAAGTCTCTCCAAAGAAAATGACCAAAATTAACCGAAAAGTGCCAAATGGGAAAATTAGGTGCTAGATACAACGAATTGAGTTCTAGACCAACAAACACTTTTTACTTGGTACCTTGAGACATTATGTAGGTTTCAGGCAACTAGCTCCTTAGTTTGAACTCACTCCAAAGAGAATGATGAAATTTTACCAAAAATAGCCATTTGAGAAAACTAGGTGGTAGATACAACGAATCGAGTTCTAGACCAACAAAGACTCTTTATTTGGTTCCTCTAGACAATAGGTAAGTTTCGGGCAACAAACTCCTTATTTTGAACTCTCTTCAAAGAGAATGACCAAAATTGACCGAAAATTGCTAAAGGGGAAAACTAGGTGCTAGATATAACGAATTTAGTTGAAGACCAACAGACACTATTTACTTTGTACCCTGAGATATTTTGTAAGTTATAGGCAACAAACTTCTTATTTTGAACTCTCTCCAAAGAGAATGACCAAGATTGATAGAAAATTGTCATTTGGGAAAACTAGATGCTAGATACAACAAATTGAGTTCTAGACATACAAAGACTCTATATTTGGTACCCTAAGACAATAGGTAAGTTTCGTTCAACAAACTCCTTATTTTGTAGTCTGTCCAAAGAGAATAATGAAAATTGACTGAAAATTGCCATTTGGGAAAACTGGATGCTAGATAAAATGTATTGAGTTCTAGACCATCAAACACTCTTTGCTTGGTTCCTCGAGACAACAGGTAAGTTTCAGACAACAAATACTTTGTTTTGAACTCTCTCCAAAGAGGATGACCAAAATTGATAGAAAATTGCACATTAGGAAAACTAGGTGCTAGGTAGAACGAATTGAGTTCTAGAACAAACACTCTTTATTTTATACCTTGAGACATTATGTATGTTTCGGGCAACAAATTCTTTGTTTTGAACTCTCCCCAAAGAGAAATACCAAAATTGACCGAAAATTGCCAATCGGGAAAAATGGGTGCTAGATGCAACGAATTGAGTTCTAGACCAACAAACACTCTTTATTTGGTACCTCAAAATATTACGTAAGTTCCGGGCAACAAATTCTTTGTTTTGAAATCTCCCCAAAGAGAATGACCAAAATTGACCGAAAATTACCATTTTACCAAACTTGGTGCAAGATACAACGAATTAAGTTCTAGACCAACAAACACTCTTTAATTGGTACCTTGAGATAGTAGGTAGGTTTTCGGCAACAGAATCTTTGTTTTGAACTCTCTCCAAAGAGAACGACCAAAATTGCCAATTGGGAAAATTGGGTGCAGAAATAAAACGTATTGAGTTTTAGACTAACAAACACTCTTCATTTTATACCTTGATACATTAGGTAAATTTTGGAAAACAAACTCCTTGTTTTAAACAAATCCCAAAGGAAAGACCAAAATTGTCCAAAAATTGCCAAATGGGAAAACTAGGTACTAGATACAACGAATTGAGTTCTAGACCTTCAAACACTCTACGTTTTGTACATTGAGACAATAGTTATGTTTCGGGTAACAAGCTCTTTGTTTTTAACTTTCTCCAAGGAGAATGATCAAAATAGATCGAAAATTGCCGAACAGGAAAACTAGGTGCTAGATACAATGAATTGAGTTTTGGACTAATAAACACTCTTTATTTGGTACCTTGTGACATTAGGTCAGTTTCGAGCAACAAATTCTTTGTTTTGAACTCCCTCCAAAGAGAATGACCAAAACTGACCGTAAATTGCCATTTCGGAAAACTAGGTGCTTGATACAATGAATTGAGTTCTAAATCAACAAACACTCTTTGTCTGCTGCCTTGAGACAATTGATAAGTTTCGGGCAATGAACTCTTTGTTTTGAACTCTCTTCAAAGAGAATGACTAAAATTGACTAAAAATTCCCAATTGGAAAAACTAGGTGCTAGATGCAACAAAATGAGTCTAGACACACAAACACTTGTTATTTGGTACCTTGAGAGATTAGGTAAGTTTTGGGTAACAAATTCTTTGTTTTGAACTCTCTCCGTTGAGAATGACGAAAATTGACCAAAAATTGCCAATAGGGAAAAATGGGTGCTAGACGCAACGAATTGAGTTCCAGACCAACAAACACTCTTTATTTGGTACCCTGATATATTACGTAAGTTTTGGGAAACAAATTCTTTGTTTTGAACTCTCTCCAAAGAGGATAACCAAAATTGACAGAAAATTGCCAATTGGAAAACTAGGTGCTAGATACAATAAATTGTGTTCTAAACCAACAAATACTCATTTTGAATATTAAGACATTAGGTAAGTTTCGGGCAACAAATTCTTTGTTTTGAACTTTCTCCAAAGAGAATGACCAAAATTGATCAATAATTGCCAATAGAAAAAAATTGGTGCCAGATACAACGAAATGAGTTCTAGACCAACAAACACTATTTACCCGGTAACTTGAGATTTTATGTAAGTTTCAGGTAACAAACTCCTTATTTTGAACTCTCTCCAAAGAGAATAACCAAAATTGATAGAAAATTGCCATTTGGGAAAACGAGGTTCTAGAAATAATGAACTGAGTTCTAGACCAATAAAGACACTTTATTTGGTACCTTGAGACAATAGGAAAGTTTCGAGCAACAAACTTCTTATTTTGCAGTCTCTTTAAAGAGAATGACAAAAATTGATCAAAAATCCTCATTTGGGAAAACTAGGTACTAGATACAACGAATTGAGTTCTAGATCAACAAACTCTTTTTACTTGGTATCTTGTGACATTAGGTAGGTTTCAGGCAACCAACTCCTTATTTTGAACTCTCTCTAAAGCGAATGACAAAATTTTACCAAAAACAGTCATTTGGGAAAACTAGGTACTAGATACAACAAATCGAGTTCTAGACTAACAAACACTTTTTGTCTGCTACCTTGAGACAATTGGTAAGTTTCGGGCAACAAACTCTTTGTTTTGAACTCTCTTCAAAGAGAATGACTAAAATTGGCCGAAAATTGCCAATTGGGAAAACTAGGTGCTAGATACCACAAATTGAGTTCTAGACACACAAACACTTTTTATTTGGTACCTTGAGAGATTAGGTAAGTTTTGGGCAACAAATTCCTTGTTTTGAACTCTCTCCAATGAGAATGACCAAAATTTACCAATAATTGCCAATTGGAAAAAATGGTTGCTAGATGTAACGAATTGAGCTCCAGACCAACAAACACTCTTTATTTGATACCCTGAAACATTATATAAGTTTCGGGTAACAAATTCTTTATTTTGAACTCTCTCCAAAGAGGATAACCAAAATTGATAGAAAATTGCCAATTGGAAAACAAGGTGCTAGATACAATAAATTGAGTTCTAGACCAACAAATACTCATTTTGAATATTGGGACATTTTTTTTTTGCTAAATGGTACCTAGGGAACGATCCCCGGTAAATTTATTAAATAAAATGAAAAAGATTAGATGAACAGAAAGTCACCAAGATCGAAAACATTACAGAATGTAAAAGAAAAAATATAATCTGAAAGCCCTGGAAGGTGCCAAATAGTGATGCCGAAACATGACTATTGTCAAAACTTCCCTACAATGCCTCAGTAAAAACCTTTCCGCGTAAAACCCAATGGGAAAAATCGCAGAAAGGAAAAAAGAGCACATTGCATTACAAAATTTGGGCAACTAAGAAAAACGAAAAGCAGGGCGTCCCATGTAATCCTTGGAAAAAGCATCCTGAATGAAAGATGGGGTGGAATGCCACCATGTCGGAGCCTGAAGACTTGTAGCACGGGAGGCC
>JXTC01000088.1:941926-958973 GCA_002914845.1 Trema orientale | reverse complement strand
AAAAAGAATAAATGATATGATTATATTTCGACTTTACATTATGTTGGTGTAGTGCTTTACTCTTCCTATAATCGTACCTTTTTATCGAGTATGTTTCTGCTTTGGCTACGCGCTAGTGGCTCTTTAATTTGGGCCTAGCTAGGACACTTCGTGAAGGCACTAACTAGAAAGAGGAATTTTAAAAAAAAAAATTGAATAAAACACGGTTCAAACTATTATTGTTGTGCTTGAAAGAAAGGAGAAACTGGAGCTGCCAGAAAAAATCGGCTCTCGTAAATTTAAACGGCTAATTCCATATTTAGCCGAGTTTTATTTAGCACTAAAATTATTATATTAGTATTCTTGTTATGCTATGCGTTTTTTTTCAAAAAATAAATAAATAAATGAAGTGTAAAACACAGGAATAAATGAAATATGTAATGATATATCTTCGTGTGAAAATTACGGTCGCAAAAACAAGAGTGATAAAGCAAAACGCTAATAACCCCACAATAATTGGTATTCCAAATCAGAAAGTGACAAATATTGGACCATCCAATTTCATAACGGGTAGTACAATATCTTCAGTGGCTCCACATACTCGGCAATTGAAAGAAACCACTCTAGCATGTTCTGTTCGGCATGGAAGAAGGAAAATGATTCAAAAGCTGCTTTAATTAGCTAGGCTGGTTTTCGGTTTCACACAGCCAATATTTTGATGGAGATTTTCACGGCATATTCTTTTCCATAAGTCTATTCATGAGGAGAATGAAAAGATTATCTCCATTCATTTTCAATATTTAGATAAAAACATGATGGACTATGGGTTAATTGAAAAGAAAATTTAAAAAATAATAATAACAGAAAAAAGATAAACTTTTATGATTTTTTAACTATTTGTTTTAAGTACATTACAATTGTGTTGTATAAGTTTTCATTCCTTGAAAACATTAAATAATCACTTCTAAATAATATCATTTAAAAAATTGAGTCGGGACAGTAAAAAAAAATACAAATTAAGGACTCAAGGATGCGTGGGATGGACTATATATGGAGTATTTGTCATGGTTAATGTATTGATCTCAAAATAATCCGTCAAGTCTCCAAGCTAGTTTGATCTTAACTTGTGAAATTTTTTCCCCTTCTAAAATAGAGAGACAATATTGAGTAGATATGTTACATATTTGTCCGTTGTAGTATGAAAACTGTTCGTGTTGGAATCCCCAATTTTTTCTATTCTAAATTTTGTTGTTTTATGCGGAGTGGTTGTTTTTACAATAAAGAATGTTGCTGGTTTTTTCTTTAATTAAGGAATATATAAACGCCAACTGGGGTTAGCTCAGTTGGTCCAAGGTTTGAGGGTTGTGTGTGTGTGTTTGGGGGGGTCAGGGGTTCAAACCTTGGTAGTGTGTGTGTGTGTGTCATTTTCCTTTAATTTGTAGTAAGTGGTGGTCATTAGTTAAGTCTCACTTTTTAAAAAAAAAAAAATAATAAAAAAAAATTAAGGAATATATAATATAAACGTTCTCCCTTTTAAAAGGTAAGTCGATTACTACGTACATATTCAATAACATATAATTAAACACAAAAAGAAAATGTAGACTTATAGAAGAGGGTCAAGTATTGAGGGTATTTTGTCTCGACCAATTGAAGAACGACACGTGGTCTTTGAGAAAATCCAAAACGATATGTTACAGCCAGAACCAAATAACACCAAATTTATTACGAGTCGAACAACTCTTAAAGGGCTGGCAACAGATGGCGTGAGACAAACTAGTTTTTTAATTTGAGAGACCAAGTCCTGGTAAGACGGTATAATCCGCTCGGACGATCCGAACACTCATGCATGAAGACCACCAGTAATTATTAGCTGAGCACCTAGGTCGACAACTTAGTAGAAAGTGGAATTCTGACCATGTAGGGAGTACAACCTTATTAACCCGATACACAAAAGGCGGTGCAAGCCGCAGAGAGATTGACACCTGCTCCAATCAGCTGCCCATCGTCTGTACAATAGGTAGGTGGAATTCCTCTCTATCTTTTCAAGAAACACGTGGCCATCAATCCTAGAATTTTAGGACCACAAAGTCATTATAAATAGTACATTATACCTCACATAAAAGAATAAGTTGCTACAATTATCCAAAACCTTATTTGTATTCTTATCATTTCTCCTCAATTCATTTACTCTCTCTCTCTCTCTCTCTCTCTACTTCCCAAAAATACATTGTATCGGTTTCAAAAAAAAAAAAAATACTGTACTGTCACTATTCATCTACTATCATTTCAGTACTTCATCTAGTACTCTACTAACATCATTTTTAAAAGAGATTTGACATATACCACTCCAGTATCATCATTCTCGACTCGTGAAAAGTCCATCTATAACTTTATTTAAAGTTGTACGGACCATACCTATATCGAATATGAGTTTTAACTTCCTTTAAGAAAAATCACTTGAAACACCAACATATTTTAAAAAGATAAAAAAAAGAGGGTTACATAACTAATTAAATACTATTAATATTGGATTCATAACTCAAAGTGAACAACAACTTTTATGCTCTGTAAAATGATTAGGTGGATTTAATAAGTGGCATTGATATAATTTTCTTAGAGAAATTAGAAAGTTTGGTTAGTGTCACAATTTTATGAGTCGGGCATAAAAGGATTGAAATGAATAAAACCAAGGGTCAATGGGCCAATGTCTAAGACCAAGATCCTCTGTCCAAAAATATATGTCCTATTCACTGTCTAATGAATTAGAATGTGACACATCAGTAAAATTATATGCTCTTTCACCTTGTTTACTAATGGAAAGTTCCTTCCGTTTATGCTTTAAAAATAAATAAATAAACCAAAAAAAAAGAGCAAAGACAATTACGTGTACTACTACTCCCTGAATTTTCGTCGTCTCTTCTTCCTTTTATTTTTATTTTTTATCAGGAGTCTTCTTGTACCTCTGGGTCTCTGTCTTCCCCTCCAAACTCTTGTATACCCGTAATGCTACTTAGCCTTTTAGATCACCCAATTACATAAATAACCATGCACTATTTTCCTGTTGTTCTACTCTTCTGGGTTTTCTCAAATTTTCTTTTTTATGCAATGTTGAATTCCTAAAAATTATAAGCTTCAATCTGTGCTTTTCTCCTCATAACTCAAAATACCCTTGATGACTTTAGCTTTTTTTTTTTTTTTTTTTTTCAATATTAGTGTTATAAAACTGTTTGATTTGTATTTTGGGAGTCTTTGTTTTAAAAAAAAAAAAATATACATAAATATATAAATATTTATATATGGCGGAGAACGAATGAAAGAATCACCACTTAAGCAAATCTCTCTCTAATCTTTGATCTTTAATTATTATAATTTTGATTGTTATATACAGATCTCTGAAATCAAAATTTAGGGTTTCTGAGCTGTTTTGTAACTTTTGGAATTAAGGGGACTTTGAGGAGTAGAGAAGTGGTGTTAATTTGGGAAAGAGGAAAAGGAGGAAATATTGATGGATTGAAATTCGAGATGGAGGAAAGGCAGAGGCAGAAGAAGAGTGGCAGGTTCCCGTGAACTCGATTTAAAGACGGGTGTTCTTTTTTTTCTTCTGTTTTTTCTTTCTCTTTAAAGCATTAAATGGAGTATAAACGAAAGGAACTTAAGCACCAATCTAGTAGGTTTTTTTTTTTTTTTTTTACTCATTTGTAGGTATTATTTTGGTCACACATAATTATTAAATAATGTGTATTTATTTTTACTATTTTTTTTTTCAATTACTCAAATTATAGTAGTCGTTAGATCATGATCTAGTGATTGAAAAAAATACTTATAAATAAGTAAAAAGAAAGTACTGGATTGGAACCAAAACTTAAACATCATCTATGATTTTAATGATGCGTCCCAATTTAATTTGTTGGTAAGAGAATGAGATTAACTTCTTGGACAGAGAATCTTGCTCCATGTCTAAGTTTTAATGGAGGCATTCTTTTTTTTTTTTTCGGTTTCTTTTGAATCAAAGTGTGGACGCATATTAAATGGTGAGGACTACACAAAATATATCTTTTAAAAATTACATATAAATAAAATGAAAATCAAGCCCGGTGGGAAAATTGTAGTGGCTATGGTCCTAGTCACAAAACTCTCAACTTTTTTAAAAGTGGAAAAAAAAAAAAAAAAAAAAGCTGTTTTCATGATTATTGCCAATAAAACCTAACGAAAATATGACTCTACTGAAAAAATCTCCAACGTATGTGGTTCGTTACATGTTTATATATAGTATAATACAATCCCCTTGAATGCACGAAATTCTCATTGAGTAGTATTCTTTCTCTAGAGCCAGTAGCTAGGTCGACCAAATAGAGCTCCCATGAGTACTACTGTGCTCTCTATCTTCTCAACATGGCCCCTTCTGATTCTTCTAGCCATACTTTCATCAGGGTCGACGTCCTACTCTCTCAATCCTGACGAAGAATTAGTTCACGGTCTCCCAAATATCGTCGAAGCCACCGTCGACGATATTCGACTTGCTTTTGAGCAAAACAAACTGACATCAAGGCAACTCGTTGAGTTCTACCTTGGACGAATCAAAAGGCTGAATCCAGTGCTCAAGGGGGTCATAGAAATCAACCCTGATGCGCTTTATCTCGCCGATAAGGCTGACCAAGAGCGCAAGGTTAAGGCTCCGGTCTCGTTCTCTAAGCTGCATGGAATACGATAAGACCAATTCCTATTATGCCGGTGGTTCCTGTTCTACTTGTGGTGACGTCCCAGCAAGCGCAACGAGCCGAGTCACGTGCCGCGTGACGCACCAGTCGTGACTAAGCTCAGGAAAGCTGGGGCTATCATACTGGGAAAGGCCAGCTTGAGCGAGTGGTCCGGTTTTAGGGGCAATGTACCCCCGGGTTGGAGCGCCAGAGGGGGCCAGGGACGGGTAAGTAATACTGATGTCTTATGTTAGATTTTCACTACCGAGGGAAATATTAAAGTATTTCTTTTCTTGTTCCTTAATATGATCAATATCTAAGACCATCATGCTAAATTTTAAATACATGCTCGCACATTCTAAATTAAGTCGCTAAAATAAATGCTATTTGTAATTTAATATATGTTTTATTTACAAAAAGTGTAGAATTTTTTTTTAATTTTGTGGAGTTTATTCTATATTTTGCCTATTTTTTAGGGACTTTATATATAATTTAAGTCAAAAAATTAAAAATACATATAAATATTTTACCTTTTTTTAAAAGAAAAATAAAGCTAGTGGGGGCTTGAGCCCCACAGGGCCTATTATCCATCCGTACATATTATTAAGTATTATGTCAGACGATTTCTATTCACCTACCCATTAATGTAGGCCAATGTTGTAATTTTAAAGCTTATGCTAAATTTTAGCTGTGTACTATTTTTTTTGTTATATTTGAAATGCAAAATAAAGCGTGCTATAATTTAAGCCAGATTTAGCAATGCCATAGGAAACCATTTTTTAATCAAATGATAAAATTTAGATCACAATTTCAATTAACTATTATGAACTCTGTTAGTTTATTATCTATAAACTCAATTTTCATGCATATAACATTACGAACATGATCACATTAATAAACTAGAGATGTTTTGTTATTTATTAGACATACAAAATATTCACATAATCAAATAGAGAAAATATTATTTTATTTATTCTACAAAAATTCAAATACCTGTTTTAAGGCATTAACCCTAACATGCGTTTGTTTAGAAATAATAATAAATAAAGAAATTATGCCAAAATTAAGAAGGAAAAATCTTATTTCCTTTGTATTTCTCTTTATCATTAATTTATATTATTTTCTGTTCAACACTTGTCCATCTTATAACTAGAAATAATAAGTTTAGACCGACTAGCCTACAGACTACGAGTACCTGATAAGCTTGAAACATATTTTGGGATGATAATTTGTTGGATCTTACTAATTATTTTAAGAATTATAAAGACTGGCCTTTTGGTCGCTGAAGACCACGAAATTCAACAGTAATAAATAAGTACACTAGTAATCCCTAGAACTAAGTCGATGATATTAACGATTTGTATCATTATGATTACTTGAGTACCATCAAAGTTATGATATTTTTTTTTTTATAAAATAGGGCTTAACTAATGACCACCACTTACTACAAATTTAAAGAAAAATATCATATACACATTACCAAGGCTTGAACCCTGACCCCCTAAACTCACACACACATCCTTAAAGCCTTGGACCAACTGAGCAGTTTCAATAGATATTTAATCATCAATATATGAACATATAATGTGTGTATATATATATATATGGCGTGCATATATGCAGAATCCATATGACAAAACAGGAAACAGGATTACACCTTGTGGGTCGAGTAGTGGATCGGCTATATCAGCGTCTGCAAATTTTGCTACTGTAACATTAGGAACAGAAACAGATGAATCAATCTTATGTCCGTCCAGTGTTAACTCAGTGGTGGGTATAAAACCAACCATTGGTCTCACTAGTCGAACAGGGGTCGTCCCCATCTCTCCAAGGCAGGATACAGTTGGGTACGTAAATAGGTTTACATAGTTATTTAATTTTTTATTCTTTACGAATATAAATTTGCTCTCATCATATTAATTATATAGTTTATGGAAAAAATCTATCATTTTATTTTTAAATGGTAATTATGTACCCTTTATCTCATTTTTGTCCCTCTAAATAAATAACGCCACGTACATTTGTTTCCTAAAAAAAATGAAAGCATTTTGTGGGATTTATTAAATAAATAAACTGCTATAAAAAAAATAATATGATATTGTGTCATAATTTGATTATGGGACAGGAATGAGACAAGAAAAATTACGACAGATGATGATCATCTTACTCTATTTTTTAAACACATATGATACTATTGTTTTTTTTTTGCTAACTATAGGCCAAATTATGTTCTTCTTGTCATCACTTCCATGACTTGTAGGTTCCTTTTTATTTTTTATTGGGACTAGTATTATTTAGAGGTTAATTCATCTATATGGGTATTATGCACTGTGGGATGGAATAGACCAATTTGCAGGACAGTCGCAGATGCCACCTACGTTCTTGATTCAATTGCTGGGATTGACATCAATGACAAGGAAACAATTAAAATATCCAAGTACATTCCCAAAGGTGGCTATGCACAATTTCTAAGACGGGATGGACTTAAAGGAAAGAGAGTAGGGGTTGTAAGACATCCCTACTTCGAATTTAACATTTCACAAGAAATTGACACTATTCTGGCTAAAACTTACGAGCAGCATCTTCGTACACTGAGGTACACAATAGATATACTCTAATACATTCTAATGCATAATATATAGTACTCTCTAGCCTTATATTATAAGCATTGATTACAAGTACATGATGTAATTTCAAATGAATTAGGCAAGAGGGGGCAGTTGTGATAGACCATCTACAAATAACCAATATGGACGAAATCTTGAGTCAGGCGAGCGCGAGTGAAAATACTGCAATGACTGCTGAGTTCAAAATATCCTTAAATGCGTACCTAAAGGAGCTAGTGACTTCCCCAGTCCGATCCATCGCTGATGTCATAGCCTTTAACAATAAGAACTCCGAGTTTGTGAGTCAGGACCCCTGTGGTCATATCCACAAATTGCATATTCAAATACAAATAATCGATTACATTTTTACTCTTTTTATTAGTTTGTGTGATTCGCAAATAATGAGAAAATTATTCCTTGGTAGACATTTTAGGTGTTAATGTTATAAATTCGTAATTTTTGCAAAGATAATTAGGTCAATACTCTTAAAGATAAACATGTACAAAAATATATAGATTACTTACTCAATTTGAGATGCCAAATGCAGGAAAAAATCAAAGAATACGATCAATCCACAATGTTAGAAGCCGAAAAGACGAATGGAATTGGAGAAGAGGAGAAGGCGGCATTGGCCGATTTGGCGACAAAGACAAGAAATGGGTTTGTGAAATTGATGAGAAAGTACAAGTTAGATGCATTGGTAGCTGGTGTTGGACCTGGTCTTTATATCCCAGAAGTTCCTAGAATCCTTGCATATGGGGGTTTCCCAGGGATAACTGTCCCTGCAGGCTATATTGAAGCACAACCTGATCTAATTCCCTTTGGCATTTTCTTTGGGGGCCTTAAGGGTTCTGAGCCTAAACTAATCGAAATCGCATACGGGTTCGAGCAAGCTACTAAAGTTCGGAAGCCTCCTTCACTTTGAATAAGCTTTCAATTAATCTTCATAATTGCATATTTTTAACGTCCATATGTAGTTAACTACTACATAGTCTGAGTAATCTTATGATAGTAAAGGTGTGGCCATAAAAATAATTTATGTTAAAAAATGCTAAAGATTGAAGAAGACTTCAGAGAAGTATGGTTCTTCAAATCTTATTAAGGGTGAGAAAAAAAAATTCATTGAGTTTTTGTTGTCTGTTGATGGAAGTTTTGTCAACAATAAATTTCGAAATTTATAAGATGTGGCTTGTGTGTGAAACATATTGAAAAATAAAATAAATAAAGAGATAATAATTTTATAGTAGTTCAGTTCCAAAAAAGATGAATTTACGTCTACTGTTCTTTATTATTTTCTCGAGAATTATAAGAATTTCTGTAAGTCTCAAGGTGAGAGCAAAGAGATAATTACGGAAAATGAGTGTATAGTGAACTGATTGTGAAATAAAAAATAATGAGACTGAGCCTTATTTATATAGATAAGGGTGATTCAGTATTATGTAGAAGCTTATTTCCTTTTTTATAAGTTATCCACGTTCATGAAGTCTTTTAAGTAGTTTCTTTTTATTGTAACTTCAGCTCACATATTAATTATTCGAGAAAGATTGCATATTGGTTGAGACGACGACATGCGACTTGACACTTCCATTTTTAGTAGATTGTTGACTTTCTTTTTCTGATGTTGACTATTGATATAGATTTAAGATCACGTAATATTGTCCAATTTTGGAATTGAAATACAATTTAACAGTGTGGAAAAAGAAAATTTTAAAAAATTTAATCTTAGTGAGGGATTTATTTAGAATGCCGCGGAGAGGGGGAAAAAAAAGGGTGGTAAGTAATATTTGCTTAACTATATGATTTGTGTGAGATTTAATATTTATGGTACCCAATTTCAGTTCTTTCTATATATATATAAAATAAATTATGTTTGTAACGGATTAAACCTTACAACTAATTTTGGGATAACTTTACGGAATTGTACGTAAGCAGTTATTTCCGGTCAGAATTAATCTACCTTATTGATATATAGGTTGTATATAATTAACTGAATTTTTGTATGTTTAATTACTTTGATAGATAGACTTCTAATGTATGGCTAGGGTACAACGCACAACTAATAATAATTTGTATATCGGAATATAAGTAATTAGCTATTATTTGCCTATTTTGCGGCAATATAACTGATCAAAAATCAATTTTGTGCAGAAATGATATTGAGAGAAAGAAGAGGACAAATGAGGATAAATTTTTTTTTCTTTGAAGAACACAAATAAATGAGAGAAACTTGGGTTAAACCAATAAAGATGTAGTTCTATTAACAAAATGTAATTGTGTGTATATATATATATAGTCATCTTTTACAAGATTTCAAAATATCTTTTTAACAACGACACGCTTTTTAAAAGACGACCTAAATCTAGGAATAGATTGTTGCTATGTGGTTTTAAGATTCTTTCCCATGAATTAAAGGATGCTCCATAGGCCATTAATCCAAATCAGTAATGCCACACATTTCAAACAGGACATGAAATCCCAAACACAAGGAATTAAGTTACATTTACCGGAGACGGGCGGCAAAGGCTCGGAACTGGTCATCCACTATTTTTTTTTTTTTTTTTTAACGAAGTAGAAATTTGATTTTTTTAAAGAAAAAAATTTAAAAAAAAAATCCTTTTGGTATTTATTTAAACTAAAGAATTTTCGAATATTCCGAGAGTTGTACTGCTCTTGATATTTGCCGCAACTGGCATTTGCTTTAGGCCTTTAGCCATTTTCCCCTGTTTCATTGTTGTTGTTCTTTATCACTAATTAACTCTTTTTCATACTCAAACTACGTCCATGTCAAAAGCATAAATTTTCCATAGTTAGTATAATAACAATTAAACTAAACTAACAAGATGTTATAAATTCTTGCTCATTGCGTAAAAACTTTGCAAAATTCAAATAATCAACCTATTACTTGCTAAAATTCCAATATGGCCACAAAATTATAACTAAATCACTTTCCTCTCTTCACTTCATTGCTTCTAGTTCTTCTTACCTTGACACTAACCGAGTCCGTAAATGGTCTCTCAATCAAAGAAGCTACGATTTACGTTCTCCAACTAGCCTTCAAGCATAACGAACTTAGTTCGAGACAACTCGTTGAGTTCTACCTCGAAGAGATATACAGACTCAACTCGGTCCTCAATGCCGTGATAGAGGTCAATCCGGATGCGCTTTACCAGGCGGACAAAGCTGACTACGAGCGTAAAACCAATGCCTACGGATCATTATCCGGTCTCCACGGCATTCCGGTTCTTGTTAAGGACAATATCGGAACCAAGGATAAGCTCAACACGACCGCTGGCTCGTTCGCATTGCTCGGTTCGGTCGTGCCACGGGATGCTGGCGTTGTGACCAAGTTGCGGAAAGCTGGAGCTATCATATTGGGGAAGGCTAGTTTGAGCGAGTGGGCTGCTTTTAGGTCCCTCGTTGCCCCCAACGGCTGGAGTGCAAGAGGTGGCCAAGGAAGGGTAATTATGTCTATATATAAATCATAATATTAGATATCACCATGGAAAACTAAATGGCACTTACATTATTTATTTGGTGCTAAGTACTATAACCAAGTACTATGATGTCTACAGTTTTGTTAGTTAGTCCTAGTACTAGCTAGCACATGACTATGTGATTGGTTAAAAATCGTGACACCAATACATATGTTTAGTTCGTGATACATCTCAAATTGATAGTGAAGTACCAAAAAAACTATTGCCCGTTGGGTCTGTGATTACGTGCAGAATCCTTATGTTCTATCGGCGGATCCATGCGGGTCAACTAGCGGGTCGGCGATATCGGTGGCTGCGAATCTTGTGGCGGTGGCTCTGGGGACTGAGACTGACGGTTCCATTCTGTGCCCCGCAAGTTTTAACTCGGTTGTGGGCATCAAACCGACTCCTGGGCTCACCAGCCGAGCAGGGGTCATTCCAGTCACTCCGAGACAGGACACTGTTGGGTATGTACTCTTACACTGAACATAATTCAAGCCAATACAACTGGTATCTAAATATTTTAAAGTACACCCAAAAAAAAAAAAGGGGAAAAATAGTAATAGATACACTCATCTTGAGCTTGGTTTTAAAGTAATAGTATTTTGATTGCTTTGATGGATCTTAAAACAGGGCAATTGGGAGGTCAGTGTCAGATGCTGTTTATGTGCTTGATGCTATTGTGGGCATTGATTCTAATGACCAATCAACCAGAAGAGCATCGCACTACATTCCACGTGGCGGCTATAAGCAATTTCTTAATCCTTATGGCCTTCAAGGAAAGAGATTGGGGATAGTGAGGAATCCCTTCTTTACTTCTGGAAGTGGATCTCTCCAACTCCAGACTTTTGAGTATCACTTCCAGACATTAGCGTAAGTAATAAAACTAAGTGTTTCTTTTCGATAGAGTTAGATACATTCAACCAAATATAATAATATCTTCTTTTGAATTGAAGGCAAAGAGGGGCAATTTTGATTGACAATCTGGAAATAGCCAACATTGATGTTATATTGAACTTCACATTGAGTGGGGAAGCAGTAGCATCATTGGCTGAGTTCAAATTATCTCTAAATGATTATCTAGAAGACTTGGTGGTTTCTCCTGTAAGATCCTTAGCAGATATTATAGCCTTCAACATAAAGTTCTCAGATTTGGTATGTAAAATTATCTTGCCTAACTATTCTTTCTACTATTTTGGTCCATTACGGATTAATAAACGTGGCTGTGACATAATCGTTCTATACTTGGTTTGGCTGTGAATGTAGGAAAAGATTAAGGAATTCGGGCAAGACATATTTCTTGCAGCCCAAGCCACAAATGGGATTGGGGAGAAAGAGAGAGCAGCAACCTATAATTTGGCAAAATTGTCTAGGGAAGGATTGGAGAAGTTGATATGGGAGAATGAGCTAGATGCTTTGGTGACTCCTGGAGCTGATGTTAATCGAGTGCTAGCTATTGGAGGATTCCCGGGAATTAGTGTCCCTGCTGGATATGACAACGAGGGAGTGCCATTTGGCATTACTTTTGGAGGACTAAAGGGTTCGGAGCCAAAGCTAATTGAGATCGCATATGACTTTGAGCAGGCCACTAAAGTCAGGAAGCCTCCTACTTTTAGACCTTGAATTTTTGGGACTAATATCATCCAATTCAAAACTTTTACTATAAGGAGATATATCTATTGAATAATTTACTGTTTTACATTTGAAGCATTATATGAATTACTATATTGAGAAGGAATGATAATATTACTCCTTTAAATTTCGTTCCTAGCTTTCAAGAAATTCTGTCCTGTCACCTTGTTGTATAATGAAAAGACAGAGCATAAAATGACATGTCATTTAATTTTCTAAAACAATAATGTTCCTTGTTCTGTATAAACGACTACTTTCTAGTAACGCATATCCGTTAGATCTGCAGTTTTGTTATCGTCAGAATGGAGATTTGGTTATTATCTAAAGTTCCAATTCAAATTCGAGGAAAACATGTCCTTCTTTTTGGATTTTTTCTATCATTTGTGCATAAAATGCCTGTCGTTCGATCTTTTCCTAAAATTGTGAGACTGTTCAGACTATAAACGACAAATCGTTGTCCTTTACAAATTGTCTTTCTCCTTATGAAACGACATGTAGTTCATATTTCTAACGTCTGCTTTTGTTTGTAATAACATCTCGTTTCTTAGAAATTTAACGTCGTTGTGTGGCCGACCGGCAGTACTAAACACTGGTCTAGTAATCAAAATTTCCAAACTGGCGTATTTCGGTTAAACGACAAGAATGTGATGCCGTTTTGCCTTTTGGCGTTACTTTCTGGGCCAAAATGGTTCGGCAGCCCGTGGCCTTGAACAAGCTACTAGAATTACGAAAGCCTCCAATTTTTCTACCTCGAAGCTTTAAAATTTTCCAACTAGTACATTAGGAAACACCTAGGACTTTCAATTTTATGAGAGAAATCACTAATTATGGACACTCTAAAATGATTCAATTATAAGTGAAGAAGTCACTAATGTGCCCACTTAAATTTGTATTGATAATTTTTCTTGTTAGACAGTCGAAGAAAAATATTGTACGTATAGCTTTGTCGTTTATCTAAAAATATAGTGCTTTTGGGTTGGTCTAATAAGCCGAGCGGCAGGCAACCACTTCCGTGAACCTAGCTATACTCCTTCTTTCACTAATTGAGGGCGTCCAATTGTGAAGAACCTAAAGAGTTAGGTGACCAGTATGCACATATACATATTGTGTACAAATTTATTAACCGAAATTTTAGAGACACGAAATAATCAAATTTCTTGCTTTATATGGCCAAGGATATCAAAGTCGCTGTAACACATATCTTGGAGCAATAATTGCTATTTGCCACCGCCCGCTTAAAAAAGTTCACAACAACGAAAGACGTTATACACTTACGTGACAAAATTGGTTTTATGACTTCAAAGTGAAAAACCTTTCCTTTTTTTTCCCAAGTTTGGTTTGACATGAATTTTAAAAACAAAAAAAAAAAAAAAACAAAACAAAAAATGCAAGTTTGAAAATTTTAGGCAGTCAACAAATGTGGAAAAGGTGAACTTGATTTTGCCATCTGTGACCGAAAGAATACTCAAAAGCTTAATTTCCGCTTTGTTATAAGGATGAGTAGTTGGCCACCCCATATACATAACTTGTGGAACCCAAAACGACAATCACCAATAATCTCTCTTCTTTCAAGTGGTTCAACGGCTTTAAAAGTCTCTGTCCAATAGTTCTTAAAAAGAGCCTCTCTAGTCCCCCACTCTCTGCTAAAAAAGTGAGGAAATACGAACATGGCAAAACGCATTGTCGTTTTGAATATGGTGCTCATCATCATGATCTCCCTAGCGGCTTCCATTTCATGGGGCCAAAGCAGCTCGAAAACAGAGGACTATACGACATTAAGGCTCGATGCCGCGAAGGAGAAAGTGACGACCCTCCAATTCTACTTCCATGATGTGGTGAGTGGCAAGACCCCGAGCGCCGTACGTGTGGCTCAAGCGAATGACACCGACAAGTCCCCTACCTTCTTCGGAGCCCTGGTCATGGCGGACGACCCGTTGACAGAGACGCCCGACCCGAAATCGAGGCTTGTGGGTCGGGCGCAGGGGCTATATGGGTCGGCGGGGCAGCATGAACTTGGTCTGATTATGGCCATGAGCTTTGGCTTCACTGAGGGTGAGTACAATGGGAGCTCGATCAGCGTTCTTGGTCGGAACGCGGCGTTGAATCCGGTCCGGGAGATGGCGGTGGTCGGCGGAACTGGGGTTTTCCGGCTGGCGCGTGGCTATGCAATCGCTCAGACGCATTGGTTCGATCCGGCTACCGGTGATGCTATAGTGGGTTACAATGTCACCGTGGTTCACTAGCTTTCAACTGTTTTTAATTTTAGAATTATGCTTTTCTTTTATTTTCTTTTCTAGTTTTTTTTTGTAATTATGATTGTTATTATTGTTATATTTAGCTGACTCTCTCCCGTGGTTGGTTTTTTTCCTTTTTTCCCCCTTTTTTCTAAAATATATTTTGAAATCCATTAGGAATCTATTTGTCAAATAAGGAAACTTGGATTTCAATTATCCAATAATGCGTGTCAAATAAAAAAATTTGAACTTATTTCCTCAAAGGAAAAAAAAAAATCCACTTATACGATTAATATATTATAGTCTTTAGGTGTGACTAGTGTTTCTATAACTTAACTATTTCAAATTTTAATAAAAATACACTAATGACGCGGCCGCTTTCAAATTAAAAAATAAAAATTACACTAGCTAGTAGTTTAGTAGGATAAGGATTACAAAATAAAAGGAACACAAATTTTCAACAAAAATCAAAGAGATCAGCGAGTGAAGATTATCTGTGAGTGAGCTTTTTACGTACCCGAATATAAATAATGAGAGTAGTGTATCATGATCATCAGCAGCAGCCTTCTTCTCGACAATATTCAGTAATGTCTTCATCACCATGTTAGGGAATAACTTCTCCAATAAATACACAATAGTGGAAGCGATAAAATAAATACGAAAAATAACGCCGAAATAAAATAAACAGGACACATAAAATTAGCGTGGTTCACTAAATTAGCTACGTCCACAGAGCTGCTGTAGATTTTCACTATTAGGAGAAAAGGAACCTTTACAAGTGTTTACACTCAACACTCACAGCTCACACCCCAGACCCCGAATACACCCAAGAGAAAGAATTGTATTTTTCTCTAACTCTCAAGAGTAAACTCACTCTAACACTCTCACATCACTTGGTGTTTCTTACACTCTGGAATGATTTACAATGAATAATAGTACCTCTATTTATAACGTGAGGTTCCTCAGCCCTATATACGTTTTTGCCAACTTTTACCATATATATCACACATTTTGTACACGGTTTGTACCGTGTATTATTTGCTGTTAAGAGCAATTAATGCTCTTTATGTTACACAGTTGGCAGAGCATTTAATGCTCTTTACCATTGTGATACACGGTTTGAAAACCGTGTCTGGTCACATCTACATCAACACACCATCACTATGCAGCAATATTTCTGGCCCTGTTTGGTTCTCAACACAACCTAATTCAAAAACCATCTCTGTCGACCGTCTCTGCCGTGGCTCATATGCTTCAGTCTCCTTAGTCGTTTTCAAAAACCACTATGAAGCTTAGCAACTTCTGGCCATTTAAAGACGCACCAATCCGATTCTCGATTTCTCTCAAGAAAGAAGAGAGAATCTATAACGATCTTGATAATAACTGTCCAGAAATCGTAGGCTGCTTCGGTGCAACCATTATGGTCACAAGAGGGATTGAATTCTACAATATCATCCTCGAGTATGCGCCCGCTGGCGCGCTCTCGGACATGCTTCGTCGGACTATTGTTGGTGTGCTGCCCGAAACACACGTCCAAATGTGCATACGGATGATACTTAAAGGGTCTTACTTACATCCACTCCAAAGGATATGTGCATTGCGATTTGAAGCTCGAGAACATCTTGGCATTCCCTCTGGATAAAAACGAGAGCCGATACGAGCTCAAGCTGGTGGACTTCGGATTGGCCAAGGAGCCAGGAGAGGTAGTATTTCCCCCAAGATTTTTGCGGCGAGATTAGTGCGGCCTTGGACATATGGTCATGTTAGAATTTGGCTAAATATTAAAAATGTGAAAGAAGCCAAAAACTCACATCGGTAGAAGATGGAGAGGAATGGAGGCTTGAGTTCTATACAAGGAGGTTATCTCCTTTGTTACTAATCACCCTAAATCAAAAGAATTTCAAATATTTCTTTCTTCTGATTAAATTCCTTTCTTTTCTCTTTGTGTTTTCTTTTTCAAGGAGAGTGCTTTCTTTGTGTAAGAGGAGTGTTCAAAGAGTGGTAGTGAAAAGTGTGAGTGAGAGAATATTTGTGAGAGTGCTGGGTGTATCGGGGTCATTGGGTAGAAAAGAGGGAAATCTATATGATTGTAGAAATTTTTCATATAGTGAAATTCTTTTCTGAGGGCAGTGATTTTTCTCCTGATTTGGGAGTTTTTCACTTAAATTCTTGTGTTGTGGTGATTGTTTTTATTCCCTGTTTTTATTTCTCTGTTATTCTTATATTCGTTAAAGTAAGATCCTGGGAGCGACGAATCTAGGTCGGTCAGATTCCCAACAAGTGGTATCAGAGTAAGCAGGTTCTTCAGTGCACTGGAGCTTGGTGTAGTCTAGAAATCTTTCTTAGTCTTTTTTAAGCTAGAGTGCAGAGCGAGATGTCAGGAATCAAGTTTTCAACTCCGGTTAGAGCTGATGTGGAGAAATTTG
>JXTC01000088.1:902664-941730 GCA_002914845.1 Trema orientale | reverse complement strand
CATCCTCATGGCATGCCGCTGATCTCTAAAGATGCCATGAAAAAGGATGTGTCACTATTAGCGGCGGGTTCAGGATTCACAAGTTAGCACACGGGCATTAGTTTGACATTGATGTAGGTGTGTGGTGGATGGTATCGATGGCTGATGAGCTTCCAGGAAAAAGCTAAATGATGGAAGCTGCACCATAATTTTTCAGCAAAGTTTTTTCGACATGAGCCGAGATAAAATTCTTAGAATTTGTTAATTCTAAGTGTGTACTCATATGGTGGAGTATGACTGTCAGTGAAGACGGTGTTTACAGCAGAAGCTGTGGATATTTTTATTATTTAGCCAAGGTGGAGATTGTTAGAATTTGGCTAAATATTAAAAATGTGAAAGAAGCCAAAATCCCACATCGGTAGAAGATGAAGAGGAATGGAGGCTTGAATCCTATATAAGGAGGTTATCTCCTTGGTTACTAATCACCCCAAATCAGAAGCATTTTAAATATTTCTTTCTTCTGATTAAATTCTTTTCTTTTCTCTTTGTGTTTTCTTTTTCAAGGAGAGTGCTTTCTTTGTGTAAGAGGAGTATTCAAAGAGTGGTAGTGAAAGGTGTGAGTGAGAGAATATTTGTGAGAATGCTGGGTGTATTAGGGTCATTGGGTAGAAAAGAGGGAAATCTATGTGATTGTAGAAATTTTTATATAGTGGAATTCTTTTCTGAAGGCAGTGGTTTTTCTCCTGATTTGGGAGTTTTCCATTTAAATTCTTGTGTTGTAGTGATTGTTTTTATTCCCTGTTTTTATTTCTCTGTTATTCTGATATTCGTTAAAGTGAGATCCTAGGAGCGGCGAATCTGGGTCGATCAAATTCCCAACAAGGTCATTGGGTTGTGTTGTAGCACAGATGTGTAGCGGGGGATAGGCCTTGGCAGCTTGGGAAAGATTATAGGACGTCCAATGATTTGGTTCATGTATTAGCCTTTTCTGATAGGACTCCTCAGATACCACATTACATGGTGAATGAGAGCAAAGAAAGTGTTTCGCCAGAGACACTCGAAAGAGGTGGTCAGCTCAAATGTTGTTGCACCATCCATAGGTTAGTGAAGCCGACGGTAGCAGAGCTGGCAGTGAGTTTGGGATTCACTGAGACTTTGGGTCAAGAAGTACCAATATTGCAGCGTTCACCATACATTGTAGCGCAAATATCACTACTTTTTTCTAATTTTCTCTCATTCACTGGTTTTGTTTTAGTATATATTTTCACTAGTGGTTATATCGCACTTTGTGTGAATGGTATTAATATTATATATATTAACATTAAAAAATATATTTATCTCTATATTTATTTTGATAAGACAAATGCAGTATAATTTTTGACGTTTGATGAACTAAATTTAATATATAGAATCATTAATATTAAATTAAATATAATATTATATAAAACATTAAATTATATATTTATCTCTCTCTATATTAATTTTGATAAGACGAATGTAGTACAACTATTTGTTCGATAAATTAAATTTATTATAAAGTATCATTAATATTAAATTAAATATAATATTATATAATACATGTATATATTACAACCAATCATAGCATGAAAAAATTATAATACGACTAATCATATCATGAAAAAATAAGAATTAAATTAGGAATTTTCTAAATTTTAAAAATAGAATGATGATCAAAGAAGCTATCAGAATTTTTATATTTTCTCTCTGTTTTAGGTTTAATATACATAGATAGATACATAGATAGATAGATAGATATAGATAGATTGTACAGTTTATCCACTTAGTTGGATATCATTAAATATCCTTCGTAAGTTTAATAATTTAGTTACTGAGAATATTAATAACTGACATGTCATTTGGTCAACATTTTATTCGTTCTCATTTAATACTATTTAATACTCAGAGATGTTGTTCCTAGTAAACCATACTTCAAAAAGTAGAAATATACATCCAAACATTTGTTGTTTGCATTTTAAAAGTTCATCGTTATTTAGATGAAATTACGAGATGCTGGTTTTTGTCTAGGAAACTTATTTTAATTTCTTGAAAAATTTTATGATTATTTTTCATAGTGTGGTAGTAACGATACTTCAAGGGTCCTGAGTTCAAAACTTACTTGTATTAAAAACAAATATTTTATTATCATTTGTGCATAAAGTATAACCCGATTTTCCTAAAATTCTACTACTGTTCTTATCAAGAATTGTTCTTTTGATGAAACGACAGTGGTTCAGAATTCAAACCTTACTGCCCTTTGTTTGTGACATGATGTCGTCTGCTTAAAATTGAGGTCTCTGTGCGGATGAAAAACGAATGACATCTCACTTGTAGTAAAAGTTAATTCAGTACTCACTGGTGAAATTTTCAAGTGCAAGCTTGGCTAATATTTGGGATATGTTTTTTGCGTAGAATATAAATAAATAAACAACTCTTTTTCCTATAGCAAAAAAATACTTTTATGATTGCCGGAATCATTAATATAGTAATTATCTATCACTATTATTCTTGATGAGTTAATTGCAAAAATAATATCCTGAAATATAATTTTTTTGTAGTTTAATCCTATGTTTTTGTTGTCTCAAACTTATACTTTTATATTTAAAATCTATGTAAATTTCTACTGCTTTAAGTTATTTTTAATACATTTGGGTATTTATGAACTTTTTTCCTGATTAGTAAGCATCGCATTAGAGTATTTTAGGTCCAATTTCCTAGAGAAGTCAGTTTGGACCAAATTAATCGTAGCCCGGTCCAAATTCCAAAATCTGTCTCCAGATGCCTAAAATAATTCGAGCAGCGGGCTGTATCCAATTTTTTTGAACCCTTTTTATTTTATTTTATTTTTTTCTCCTTTGTGAGGAGGGAAGTGTCGTGATGAACGGATGAGAATATTGGATGGTGGCTAAACTTAAGAGACTACTAGTGGGCAATCCTCATAGAAGTTATCAAATACGCGACGTGACATTAGATCAATGAGAATGCGACACAAGAGTTCCATTTTTGGCACCTTGCGTTTATGTGTATCCAAATGACATTTTCTAATGATTAATAAAATTAATAAAATAATTTTAAAAAAAAAAAGAAAGAAAGAAAAAAAGTGTTAAGTGGCTTCAACTAAAGTCTAGAAGCACAATATTCTCTTCCTGAATCAGACAAATGCCCAAGGACCAAAACATGCTAGCAAATGCTATATCACCGTCAGCGTCAGGACTTAGAAACGTAAATACTAACACAGGACCCTTTTTTTTATAGGCCGTCTCCAAAAACTGCAGTTTTTCAATGAATTATGTCCCAAAGAATATACCAACTGTAACTATGAAAAAATGAATAATATTCCTAAGATAAGATATATTGTTCAGTGAATACTGTGTGTTGTTGATTTAGTTGATTTGAAGCCAAAAAAAATTAAGTAGAAGAAGATCCTGACAATGTGGAAGACATCAATAATTGCAGGGGTCAAGCAAGAAACTATTTTTGCAATGTAAAATAATTTTCACACGGAATTTAGACAAAGATCTGATTGAACAAAAAACAAAACTTGGTTCAGTAGCTTACAGGAACAAAAATCACCAAATGCGACTATCTAATTAGGAAGCTAGAATATCACTATAATCAATGGAAAACGCTTCTGGGTTGAGAGAAGAAATCAACAGACCTATAACCGCAAGGCTACTTCAGCATATAAGTAGAACTGACATCCATCATTGCCCATACCATTGCTGATGATAAGAGAAACACCTTCTTAGTAGAGGAATGAGACCAACCAAAGCCAACTGAAGCTGTTCTGAACTATTTAAGCGAATGCTAACTTGCCCAGCTCCTCTATTATTCACATTGGCGCGAGCGATCATGGTTGTTTGGCGTCCAACTGGAATCTGAGACTGTATATTCAATCCTAGAGCAAGATCACCATGCCAATCCATGACAGAAAGGCCAAGAGTAGATAGCCAACGACCCACGGGATACTCTTTATCTCTCAACTGTGCCTCAAGACTGCCACCATAAGCTATATCACCACCACGCCCGGTCATTGCACCCCCAGCCATAACTAAATGGAACCGTTTATAAGCAATTAACTTATCTTCCAGTTTAACTCCAGCTGATAAAGCATCACCCAAGAGAGTAACTGAGACACCAGCAGTTGCCTTGTTCTTCCTGAAATTACAAAACCTTGTTTCACTCCGTAGAGTATAAGCCAAGTCCTTCCCAACAGTCTGCAGGTCAAAACCTAACGAAGTTGCTTTACCTTCCCCGTGCTTTATTGAGCTTGCTACTTCCATTTGGACATTGGCATCCTTCTTATCCTTCGTAAACTGGCCAGAAAAAGATAAGGGTATTTTGTCCTTAAGCACAAACAATTTCTCTACATTAATGCCTTCATAACCAACATCGTGATCCCAACCGTGAGTATCTAGAACAGGCCTGATGAGCCAGCTCGAAGAATCAAGATGACGATACCGGTGAGTGGGATTGTCTGAATCAAATGAAGCAGGTAAGACAAAATCTGGCATGGAAACTGGAATAGATCCAGCACCAGTACTTTCCTCTGTATTTTCACCAAAATCACCCGGCATGTCCTTCACAGATGCTGCTGCCATTTTCTTCATAATTTTCCGCCGCTTCTTCTCTTCCTTCAACTGTTTCTTCATAAAAAGCTTTTCCCTATACTCTAACTCATCAAAGTACGCCTTCTTTTGAGCCTTAGAAAGCTTTTCCAACTGGGCATTGTTCAAACTTTTGAATGGGGGCAACTCATCATACTCTGATTCATCATCAGAGTCTGATTCATCCAGATCATCATCTAGACCATCATCATCATTAAACTGCTCCTCAGGCAGCTTCAATTGTGGCCTCGATTGAAGCAGCGATGAGAGAAGAAAAGGCAAATGATGCCCCCTAGATCGAGTTGCAAAAGGCTTTCCCGGTGGACTATCTTGCAACTTTAGAAGTGCATTTGCTTCAGCTAAGATTTTTGATGCAAAAGAGAGCAATAATAAATGAGGCTTCCAAACCTGACCATTTGGCAACACTCTTTGCCCAGCCCTATTTGTCCTGCATGCAGTGTGGTTCTCCACTAATGAAACAGGATTCATCAACCGCATATCTGCAGCTGCCTGACGGATAGCTTGCTGGACAACATGAGATCGTTGAGTGACAAACATGTCATAACTTGAAGCAGTACCATTTGGGCCATCAGGAGGAGCAGAAGCAGCATGGGTCAGTACCACAATCGCATTACACCATATTGAAGCACCAAATATATCTGTTATGGTGCGCAACAGCGGCATATCACTAAAATCCCTGCTTTGCATGTCCAACCTATCAAGGTATAATACAATATCTGGAGGTGTTTTCTTGATAAAGCGCTTAACAGAGTGAAGAATCTTCTCATTCTGACGCTGGTCAGACCACGAAGGTAGAAGGCCTGGTGTGTCAATAACCCGTACCTTAATTCCATGAACAGTTCCCACAACATCCTGAACCTTCTTTGTACCCATCTGAAAAGCATCAGTGCCAAACTTCACTTCGTCAAATATCGAATTGATGGTAGCACTTTTACCAACCCCTGACTTTCCAAGGACCATAATAGTACAAGAGAAATCAAGGGGTTCTAGTCCTGATGACTCAAGCTGTTCTGCCATGGCACTTGCACGGTCAAAGCTAAAGGCCCCAACACGGCCCCCATTTCTCCCACGCAGCTGTTCCGCCAAACCAAGTCTGTACAAAACTTGTGCCACAACAACATTATGAGGAGTCTGGCCAAGCCTATGAGCAAGCCGCAAAAATTTTACCCTAATCATCTGGAGTTTTTCACGAGTTTCATCATACTCCTCTGAATCTCCATTAACAGGCTCCTCAATTTGTTGGTTCTGCGTATGAGATACAGTACCATTGACTCGAGGCTGTTGCACTGCCCGAGGTGCGGGTTCAAGTAACGGAGCAGCACGCCCTAGGCCTGCAGGAGGTGCAGAAGAGGGAGCAGGATTGGTAGATTTTGCCGGTAATGAAGCATTTCCTTGTGCTGGCTGACCCTCTACCCTATTAACCTTAGCACTGCGCTTCTCTTCCTGATCTTTCTTTTCTCTCCTTTCTGGCTCCTTAGCTGCACCATTGTCACAAACTACATGAACATCCCTAACAACTTGTTCAGGTTGACTAGCCTTGTGATTCTCAGTTCTTAAGTCTGTAGCACTGGCCTCGATCACCTCTGTCTTTTCTAAAGTTGACTTTTCAGAAAAGGACGTGCTTATGACTTTTAATTGCACAGCCCTATCCTCAATAGATGACCCTGTATTTGCTAAAGTGTTTTTCAGCACAGAAGTTTCTGCACCATGTTCAGTAGGCAGTTTGGCAGAAGTATATCTCACTTCACCGTTCCCGTGATCTTTTTCTTCTACATGTATCTGAGAGTTCTGTGGCTCTATGCTATCATCATCATGCACTGAATTGATGCTAGTTCCACAATTCAGGTTACTATCAAGATCCCGTTTTTCACCATACATAGTTTTTTCGTCCATTTTGATGCCCTTATCAGTATGGAACTTCAAGCTGAGGCCATCATATACAATCCTGCCATTTTCATCTTCTACACCCAAGGTATTTTCATCTAACTCCTGGCCATTACCAGCCTCAGTGAAAATCTCCTTACTGGACTCAGTTTCCTGATGAGACTCAAGAGAGGCAGCTACATTTTCCAATTTTTCATCAGCGAGCACTTTCTCCAAATTTACATTATCGGTATCACCTTTTTCAAACTTCTCATTGCCAATCACTACACGAGAGCTCTCCTCAACCTCATCCCCAGCAGTTGTAGATTCTAGTTCTCCAGCAATGCCAATCTCAGAAATCTCTTTCACCCCATCTTCTCCGCCACCCACCAACGCATCACCTCTCGGTCCATTCACTTCTGTGTTCTTATCTTCAACTGCAGCCCCTCCCCCATTAATCCCACCTGCCACGGCAGCTCCCTCAACACTGTTCCCACCAACAAAGTCCCCTGCCTTCTGTTCAGCGGTGACTACTGCCTCCTCCCTCTCAACATCATCTTCTCCAACCCGATCCGTGACACCAATTGCCTCTTCAAAGTTCTCAACCTCATCTCCACCGTTAGGAATCTCGGCGACACCTGCCAAACTCACATCACTAACCGTCTTCACATTCCCATCTTCAACAACAACAACATTCCGACCCTCGGAATAAGCCTTTGTCCCCCTGTCATCCAAATGCTCCGGTGTATCCACCGCCTCCTCAAAAACCTCATCCACTTCCGCTTCATTCAATCCATCTGACCCCAAAACAGCCTTCTCCTCTACACACTCCCGCAAATGCCCCACTTCCTCATTCTTCTGCTCCTCCGTCAAACGAGACTCAGTCCCATTTTCCATCCCAAAATCCCCAAATGTCACCTCTAAACCCTAGATTCACCCAAACCCTGACAAACCGTAAAAAGAAACCATTCAACCAACAATTTGATAATTTTATTTTTCCTTTTTTAAATAATAATAAGCGTGATTCAACAGTGAAATCCCCGTAAATAAAAATACAATAAAATACAAATTCTGTAATCAAACATACAAAAATATACAGAAATGAAATGATGAACATGCCTCTTATATACCGATAACTAATCAAATAATATTCGGAAATTATCAGATCCTTGCCAAAGAGTGCGTGGCCTACTATTAGGGTTTTTGCGAAAACAAATTGAGAAAGAAAAAAAAAAAAGATTAAGCAATAAATTGTAAAATAATAACATGAAAGAATGGTTACCTGGTTGTGTGTACAAGAGTTTTAGAGAGAGAAAGGGTGGCTGTGTAATGGTTTCTTGGTCTCAGTCAGTAGATTGAGAGATAGAGAGAGAAAGAGGGAGAGAGAGAGAGAGAGAGAGAGAGAGAGAGGGATCGCTTTTCCCTTTGTATGCTTTGCTTCATTTCTATATCTATATATCTGTAAGACTATATCTACTACATATTACACACCACCTTGGCTTGGCTTGGCTTGGCTTGGCTTGGCTTGGGCCTTTGCCCATGCTTCCCAGGCAAATGAATTTAAAAGGATAAGAGTTGATCGACGGCTCACGATGGTTCTGGTGTTCCCATCGCACGGTTCAGATTGATGCATCGGTGTTATCGTCAAAGGCGCAAATCATGTGACGTGGACGTAAAGAGAGCAAAGCTTACCTGTTTTACCGCACATGTCGTACCTCTTCTACTGTCACGTGCGTGGATTTTGAACATCAATCTGGTCCGTCCGTTTATTGGGACGCTTGATGAGTATGCTTTGTTCGGCTCATAGTAAAATGGTGGGTTTTTAGCATGATTAGTCCCTGAATTTTTCAATAATTTGTAATGTATTCTCTGAATTTTTTTTTTTGGCAATTAAGACCCTGAATTTAGAATTTTTGGCAATTTATCCCCTGAACTTTTTATTTTGGCAATTAAGACCCTGAATTTAGAGTTTTTGGCATGATTAGCCCCTGAATTTTTCGTTGATTTGCAATTTATTTTTTAATTGTTTAAAAATTTGAATATAACTCAGGGGATATATTACAAATCAGTGAAAAATTCAAGGATTAATCATGCCAAAAATCCTAAATTCAGGGTCCTAATTGCCAAAAAAAAAAATTCAGGGGATACATTGCAAATCATCAAAAAATTCAGGGACTAATCATGCTAAAAACCCTAAAATAGTTGAAGCTTGTACTGATTTTAAGTAAATGTCCGATTTTTAATTACTATAGTAAAATAGCCAACATATAAGTGGATATACCAAATATACTGAAGTGTCACTTATATACCAAATATACTGAAGTGTATATAACTAGATACACCAAGCATTTTACTAAATATACTCCTTGATTTAACTATAAAAAAGAGAAAAACACATACATACGTTAAAACAAATTATTAAAAAAAAAGGGGCAGCCCACCCTAATTTATCATTTTTTGGGATTTACTAGAAGAGTTGAGCCCTCCTGAATCATATCAAGTGTCTTAAGAGGTCCTCAAATCATTCAAAATTTTCGATTTTGCACACAGAATCACTAAAATTATAATTCTATTATGCAAGTAGACAAAAATAACACAAATAGTTTTACTGATTTCAAACCCAAATACGCATCTGAGTTTTCAATAAATATTTACTCTAGAATTATGGCGCTTGCCATTTTCCATTCATTTACCTAACAAAATGACGAGTTTTGTAGCCTGAGAGCCAAATTTGAATCATTTAGCAGTTTGAGGGGTGTATTGAGATATTCTACTTTGTTCGGTGCCAATCATAGATAAACCTTAATATTTATTGGTATTCAAGGCCTTCTTTTTTCACTGCTAGAGAAAATTATATATATTGAAGAGAAGATATTATATTGAATAAATGAGCATGTTGGTTCTTAAACTATGAAAAAAGTCTCACTATGGTTCTTAAATTTTAAATTGCATCATTTTGACCCATAAACTATTAAAAAAATTTCATTTTAAGTGTTTTTTTGTTATATATTTCATTTTATTTTTAAGAGACATCTTTGCTATTTTGTTGTACTTATTTAATACCGTGAAGCATATTTTAGCACTGTAAAGATATTAGAACATAAATTGAAGCAGTTTAAAAATGACTTTGAACAAAAATTAGTTATACAATCGACAATAATACAAATTTAAAACTATCTAGAATACGATATTTTGTTGAAATCACTAATATAGAATGAGAAATGCAACTCATGTGCTCATTCTAATAAGAATCAAACGAAATGTTAGTAAAAATGACTAAATTAAAACATTCTTAATAGTTTAAGGATTAATATAATACAATTTAAAGTTTAAGAACCAAAACGAGACTCTCTCTTTAGTTCAAGGATTAATAGAGTCATTTATTTTATTTTTTTTTATGATTGGGGGTGGATACTGGAATTGAACTCAATATCTCAACGTTGGAAGTGAGTATGGTTACCAATCAAACTAAGGATGTGAACATATTTATCCTATTACATTTATACCTTAGATTTTTGCTAAATATTACACATATTTTTCTTCAAAGAACGAAAAAATCCCTCAATTTCACATGTATACTGTACAACAAGTATACCTTCCAAGACATTTTCTTTGATTTTGTCAAAAAGAAAAAAAAAATCCCCCAATTTTTCTGAAGTGCGCCTACCAAGTTTGTTTCCAAACAACATTCTAAATAATGTAATCTTATTAATGAGTTGCCTAATATCCACATGTTAAAACATGTCTTTGGATGGTTTGGTGACAGATTTAGTGTCTAATTTCAATACTTATTATTGTTATTAAAAACTACCAGAATATTTGGGCAGTTTATATGAGCGTGTCTAATTCAATTGTAAATAATACTTTTGATTAATTAAAGATAACTATTTCAATTATCAGCGAAATTAAAATTGTTACCACCACCTATCGATTACTTTTTCTTGTTTCTTATTTTTTATTTTTTATTTTTTTTTTGAAGGGACGTTTTATTTTTTGAGATATAGGTGAAATCATTCAATTGAAATAACAAGTAAATGACTGCACGCTTTTTTTTTTGAAAAAAAAGGTCCAATATTATCTGAAAAGCACAATCTATAACAAGAAATATGTCCAACGTATAGTCGAATTTTAATGAAAAAAACAAAAAACACATGTTCCACGGGAATTTTATAATGAAAACTCTCTCCATGGTTCGGTAGTCGGTACACTGGGGTCCTAATTTGGTAGAATGCTCATGTTGTTTTGTGTGTAAGCATTTAAAAAAGAAAAAGAAACAAAAAGATGAGTAAATGAATAAATAAATACAATAATAAGAGTGTTATGACTATTGGACAAATCCAATCTATTCAATATGCTATCAATGCAATGAAGTTACACATAATCTGATCTGAATTATTGCCTCGTCGTCGAGTGTCTTTATATTCCCCTTCCAAAAATATCAAATATGAGAGATATTATCTAATTTTCAAGGGTGCAATTGACAATTGCAATAATGCAATCCATAATCTCCGCTAATTATTATTAATGCAACAAAATACGCTTAAATAGATAAAAGGGAATACACTAAAAAGGTAACACATGGGGACTTTGTAGCCCCATTTCCAAATCCAATATATAAATTAGCAACTTGCTGTTGAAGCTTTTCATGCCAACTTGACTCACAACGAGTAATATCATCAAAGTATATGTGTTCAATAGGAAACTTTTTATTACTTCTTTTGGCTGAAAGTGTTTTGACTCGATGTTGGATCCGAAGATATATTAACCGCACACCAATGTAGTTCATTATTCCAATAGATTTGGCTATTGGGGGAAGTTCCATTGACACAACAATCAAAGCATGTGCAAGGATTAAGGCTACCCAAATAAGATCATAAACGTTAAAGTCCACTTTATTCGTGCCTGCAAAAACCTGCGGCCCAAAACTAATACAGTACCAAATTCTTTTAGGGATTTTTAGCCAAATGGCCGAATTTTTGGTTCATAATTTTGTAAAATGGCCATTTTTCAAACACTATATAAAATAACTGAATTTTAAAAATTATTTAAAAAATAGCTATTTTCATATTTATTATAACATAATATATTTGATTTATTTTTTGGAAATTGATTTAATTTTTCAAAAATTGATTTACTTTATTAAAAATTGATTTATTCTATAAAAAATTGATCAACTAAAAAAATGGTCATGTATCGAAATAAAATTATAAATCAGTCATTTATTAAATAGGTGTAAAAAGCGGCTATAATTAAAATTGATATGCAAAAAAAGGCCATTTCTTATAAATACTCATTATTTTATACAGGGGTCAAAGTGAAAAAACATGCAAATTGCAAGGGCAAAGGGAATTTTAGTCAGAATATTAGGAAAAAAAAATCAGTTACCACTTATTAGATCTAATTATTTATTTCTAATGATAATTTTTTTCTCAAATTTTTATTGCTTTTTCTTTTTAAAAAAATTATTTTGCTTGTTGGTTGTCCACATCGAAAATAACTGCAAAAAAAAAAAAAACAATAGTATATGAAAATAGTAATTACCAAAGCATAAAAAAGTATTGTTTTCTTTGATTTATGTATCATGAAAAGTGGTATATGGTTATCTAACTCAAAAATAAAAATAAAAATAAAAATGAAATTAGACTGAGTGCCATTTTGGTTTTTTTTTTTTTCCTAGTAGTTTTTCTTTAGAATTCGTTATATTCAAAAAAAAAAAAATGAATGAATGAAAGAAAAACTGCTCATAAAACTAGGGTGTTATAAAAAAAATGACTGAATTTTGGGATAATATTAAGTAAATGTCTGTTTTTCAAATACTATAGCAAAATGATCTATAGACCGTTATATCAGTGAGTATATTAAGTGTAAAATACGATGTACCTAGTATAAAAACCGGTATGTAAGTAGATATATTAAATGTAAAATATATATACTCAGTCATTTAGCTATAAAAAAAAAGAAAAAAAGAAAAATGAGATTTATTAAAACGGTATTAAAAAAAAAAAAAGGCAGACTCTAATTTTTCACAAAGGTAATAATTCCTTAAAAAAGTGTTATCCACGAAATTTACTCCCGAACACTAGCCAATGTGGCCCAATACCGTTCGGCTAGTATAGCCCATAGCCCAATGTGGAGGTGTTAGATGACCCAAAAACTCATATCACTCATCGAACAAACGGCAAGCTCACCGTGCCACCAGAACTCGGTATGGTCGCCGGAGCTGACCTTTCCCAACCACCATGACGGCCACCGCCATCGCCAAGTCCATCCCAGTCCCATCATAGATGAAGACCTCAACCACTCGGACTTTCATGGTTTCTCCCTGCAATGCGCTCTTTCTCTTCCCCGACTCCTCTCGATCCAAGCACAAAGTTCCGCACGAATCTGAAAAAACGCTATCCCGGGACCAAGCGACCCCCTTGCGTGGTCCAATCCCTCTTCGATCTCGCCTCTCAGGGAAACCTCTCGCAAGTTGTCTCTTCTCTCGATATATTAGTTCAGAAAGGGATTCGCTTACCTTCCAAAGCTCTCGCTCATCTCCTGCGACAGTGTGGGAACGCTAGGTCCCTTCGATATGGCAAATGGGTTCACCTTCATTTGAAGCTTACTGGGCTCAAGCGCCCAGGAACCTTTTTGGCTAACCATTTGATTAACATGTATTTCAAATGCGGCAATGACGTAGAGGCTCGCAAGGTGTTTGATAGAATGTCTGTTAGGAATTTGTACTCATGGAACAATATGCTTTCTGGGTTTGCTAAAATGAAGAAGTTAAAGGCGGCCCGGAGGTTGTTTGATGAACTGCCAGAGAGGGACTTCGTGTCATGGAATACAATGGTGATTGCCTATGCTCAGAATGGATTGTCTGACGAGGCTCTGTGGTTATATAGAGAGTTGCGGAGAGTATCAATTGGTTATAACGAGTTTAGTTTTGCAGGTGTTTTGACTGTATGTGTTAATTTGAAGGCATTGGAGCTTACTAGGCAGGTTCATGGACAGATTTTGGTGGCCGGGTTTTCGTCAAATGTGGTGCTTTCAAGTTCAGTTGTTGATGCGTATGCAAAGTGCGGGAAGATGGGGGATGCAAGGAGATATTTTGATGAGATGCCAGTAAGGGATGTCCTTTCTTGGACCACTATGGTTTCGGGATATGCCAAATGGGGAGATATGAAATCTGCTAGCGAATTGTTTCATCGGATGCCTGAAAAGAATCCTGTCTCCTGGACGGCTTTGATTGCTGGCTATGCTAGAAATGGTATGGGGTACGAAGCACTAACATTGTTTGCGAAAATGATAGTATTTAGAATAAGACCTGATCAATTTACCTTTAGTAGTTGTCTTTGTGCTTGCGCTGGTATAGCTGCACTTAAGCACGGAAAACAAATACACTGCTCTTTGATACGTACGAATTTCAGACCCAACACTATAGTTGTTAGCTCTCTCATTGACATGTATACAAAATGTGGGAGTTTGGAAACTGCACACAGGGTCTTTAATCTCTTGGGTAATAAGCAAGAGGTCATATTATGGAACACAATGATATCTGCCTTGGCACAGCATGGTCATGGTAAACAGGCAATGCGGATGTTTGAAGACATGGCCAGATCAGGAGTGAAGCTAGATAGGATCACCCTTGTCGTCATTCTCAATGCATGCAGTCATTCAGGGCTAGTACAGGAGGGGCTTGGAATTTTCAATTCCATGACCGGAGATCATGGTATTACTCCTGATCAAGAACATTATGCTTGCTTAATTGATCTCTTGGGCCGAGCTGGATGTTTTGAAGAATCAATGACACAGATTGAGAAGATGCCGTGTAAGCCAGGTTCTCGAGTTTGGAATGCACTGCTTGGTGCTTGTAGAATTCAGGGAAACTTGGAGCTGGGAAGAAAAGCTGCTGAACACCTTATTGAGTTGAACCCTCAATCTCCTGATGCTTATGTATTTCTTTCAAGTATATATGCCGTACTTGGGAGATGGGAATTGGCAGAGAAGGTGAGACAGCTTATGAACAAAAGGCGCGTGAGAAAAGAAGGAGCAGTTAGTTGGATAGAAATAGATAATAAAGTGCATGCATTTACTGTATCAGATAGGTTGCATCCAATGAAAGAAGTCATATACTCAGTTTTGAAAGAGTTAGCAAGGCATTCTTCATTCCTCAACACTGAAAGGTAAGTGTTGAGAAATGTATCTTTTTGTGGATTGGTTGTGGTATCCTTGAGGAATAAGAATAGTTGATAGTTCCCGTCAATTCTTTAACTTGTAACATTATTTTTGTTCTTCTTCTTCTTTCCATCTTCAAGATTTTGTAGAATTTGAGTCTTCACAATCATATTTATACTTTTTGAGATTTGGTCAAAAGATCTAAACAGTCTCATTATTTCATGAATACACTGGCAAAGATTTTCTGAATTTACTCCTCGGATTATTGTTTCTATTTTCTTTTTGTGTTGTAGAACCGTAAAATAAAACATGTAAATAGCTTATTCAAATTAACATATTTTCGCCATCTTTCATTTTATATTGTGGTTTCTTCTTTTTATGAATAAATTGGTAAAGACTAGAGTGTGTTTAAAGTGAACTTTGTTGCGTCGGTGTTCCTCATTTCTGGATATTTGTTTCATCTTGGCCCAGCACTAGTATGAAAAGATGGGTTTCAAACCGAGTCCTGTGCCGATTACCACTCATAGTAAGAAGTATGGAATGTCTATTTTTATTTTATCTTATTTTATTTTTAATTTTACCCTGTTTTCCGCTGTTTTAAGAGATTAGATACACAAATTGCTGCAAATGGATTATGGATAGGAGGTAGAGAGTAGAAATATTGATAAATACATAGTGCCCAATTCAAGCAGGTGAATTATTTTACTTTTCCTCAAGCGGGGATCATACTCTAAAAACTTATATTGGCTATTTGACAATTATAATGAATCTCAAGCCAAAAAAAAAAAAAAAGAGAGAAAAACTACAATGAATGATTGAGCTTATTATTCTACATACGTTCAACGACACTAATTACACATGGCAATCTATTGCTGTGATGCTTACGACAATTGTCTTGCTTGTTTAACTGATGAGTGTAGTTAGTTAATTATCATAATTCATGACAGTAGGAGTTAGGACCACACAATTTCGCAATCCAGCTCATTTGCTGACTTTTTAAAAACCCTTTTTAACCATAATCATTAACCAGTACTGTGAATTGTGTGTTTTACCTATGGAGAAGAGAAGCCACCTATTTATAGGATCTCAAATTTATTTTTTCCCCCCATCAATTAATCCAACTTCTTTTCCTCATAAAACTCCTAGTATTAAGATCATTTATATCTTTTATACCACTACAATGCCAGCTGCGACATTCCCTCGTAGCTTTCAAACCAAAAAGTTTTGCCTGCCAAACCATCATTATTTGGGTAAGCGTCATTTTTATTGAGCTCTTAGCAAAATGACCGGATTTTGAGCCTCTTCTAAATAAATATCCGTTTATATAAGTGAATATGCTAAGTGTAAAATATGATATGCCAAATATAAAAAGAAATGAATATGCTCACTATAAAACTGAAATAGTATAATACTTAATACCCTAGTGTAAAACCTGATCGCTTAGCTAGAAAAAGGAAACGACATTTACTAAAATGAGGTGTAAAAAGAGATTGAACACTTTTTTATTTTCGGTTTACATTGTTCTTCTTTTATTGAAATTCCAAAGAAATAACTACGAGAGATTGTTGACTATATGAACATGAAAAATTGTTTGACTAACGAATATGAAGGCAATCTCGTTTTTTTTTTTTTTCTTTTTCAATATTCTTAAAGAAAAAGGAAATACTCCGAAAGAATAATTTGTAAGGTATATACAGGATAAAACCCTTTTTAAAAAATAAATACAATAAATGCTTAGGTAGTAAACTGGACCTTTTTCTCCTAAATTTATGGAGAATTTAAAGAAATTGTAATGAGAAATCTTTGACTAATTTGGAAAGACTGCAATAACAAAAAGATTTTAAAATTGCGGTAAAGCTAAATATCTAAAATAAATATGGAAAATAATATTTTATCCTATTGGATAGTTGATAATATTTATGTTTTGTTAAAAGTGAAATGGATTATGAAGACTTTCTCAAATAACATCTTGAATATATGTTTAACTTTTATTCCACTTTTACAAATAAAAATTAAAATAAAATACATAAATATTACCAACTACCAAGCAACTCCTAAGAGAATATCCTAATTGAATTGAATTAGGCTGTCAACCTTCACATCCCAAATTTGGTGCTCCAATTAATTGACCTCTTCGAGTCCAAAAAAGAAACTAGATTGTTATCATCCGTGGTCAAGAGCCGAAGAGCCGTACCCCTCCCATTGTCATTCATACATTTTTTTAATGGTCAATTGTAGGGATGAGAACATGTAGGATATGGGGTGGTTATGGCTATTCCACTGATCTACCTATTTAAAAAGGTGTACCTTCATTCTACCATTTATCCTCTTAAAGGAAGTGGTTAGGGTCGGGTTTGTACCCGTAACCGTTACAATATCTGCTGATAATCTATTTACCTATTAAGAATGGCAATACTATTTTTTTAATTGTAGCTTATATCTATACTATACATCTCATACAAAGAATTAAAACTAACACGTTTAAATCTAAATTAATTATGTAAATAACTATCATAACATAAAATAGACATATATTTTTGATATTTACATGTATAGAATCCACTAGCATCCTGTTCATGAAAAAAAGAACTCATCCATAAATGTTATCAAAATTGACTTTCATTTATATATTACATATTTAAAATTATTTAGATATCACATCCCCTTACAAATCCTAAAATATCTTACAACATTGTGCTAGCACTCATTTGTGCTCGACTGGGGTATTCGACCAAGCTCTATCACGGTTGAACATCTCGACCGTCTTGATCATAGTTGAAAAATTTCGACTGTTGTTCCCAATCGCGCTTCTTTCATTTGATATCGTTTGAACAGAGTTGAAATTTCAAAAATGTTCTTAGTTTTATAAATGATTTATATTTTGTTCATTTTTTTTATCACATATTTTAAAGGATGGTCAAAATCGATAAAATTTCCTTTCCTTTTTTTTCGTTCCATATATATTTCACTTATTTTTGTTTATTTAATCAGACATACAAATGTACAGTTTTATTTTTTAGTCTTACCCTACCTATATATCTGCATCGGATATTGAAATTTGTACACATGCTGTACCCTAAACCCAAATAGATCAGTTATACGCTACTCATTAGGATAGCTTACTCACTGCTCACGGATAAACATGGGGAAATTATCATCCCTAGTCGAAAGAGGTTGCATGGTAGATCAAAAGAGCGTACAACACTTATATATATATATGGTTGCCTATTCAATAGGTTTTTTTTTTTTTTAGTTTATATGTAGGTAATTTTTTTTAGCTGTTAGATCATCATCTAATGGTGATCCAACAACTATAATAATGTGCATAAAAATGTGTGCATCATTAATGTTATTTCTCTATTTTATTTTTTAATATAAAAAGTTGTATATGATAAATTTTAATTGGTCAAAACGATACTTACGTATAGGTGAAAAAAAAAACCAACTGAATTAGTGCTCATATAGGTATATATATACTTTTGAAAAGCCGCGCACAACACTTATATAATCCAAAAGAGAGAGCATGTTTTGAAACAGCAAACAAACAGGCGTCTTTACCAAGTATTTATTTGCATATAGTATATTAGATAAAGTTTCAGGCGACATTTTCCTTCTGGAAAGCGAAAAAAACCTTTCTTGTTCTCACGGCCATAATTATGTCAATAATTTTCTACTAAAAGATGATTAGTTTGGTTCTTGATTTTCTTATTCTTTTTCCCCCCAATACCCTGTTTGGTTCTTTTGACTCTTGAGGTGGTTAAACAACCCTCCAAATTTGACAAATTGGAAACAAAAACATCCACCTGTTATCTGCTGCCATGTGGCCTTCCATTTGGGCCCACAAATTTTAACAAATTAAATAGCGTTTATATAAACTAAACTACATAAAACAAAAGAATGAATATCAATTTTCGACAGCCACACAATACAAGTGGACCAATCCAAGAAGGATATCGATTACTACCAAGTGGAACAACCAAAAAAAAAAAAAAAAAAACCATATCGATATAATTCACATGAACCCTTCGATTACAACTCTCCACCAATTATGAAAGCTCAATACAGCTCGTCTTTTCTTCCTCCATTTAAAAAAAAAAAAAATCTAAAAGATAATTCCATAAATAATGAAAAAATATGGTTTAGAATTGAAAACAGCTTATCAGTTTGTACACTCTACAACCCCATTATTAAAAANTTTACTGTATCAGATAGGTTGCATCCAATGAAAGAAGTCATATACTCAGTTTTGAAAGAGTTAGCAAGGCATTCTTCATTCCTCAACACTGAAAGTTAAGTGTTTGAGAAATGTATCTTTTTGTCGATTGGTAATGGTATCCGTGAGGAATAAGAATAATTGATGGTTCCAGTCAATTCTCTAACTTGTAACATTATTTTTATTCTTCTTCTTCTGTCCATCTTCAAGATTTTGTAGAATTTGAGTCTTCACAATCATATTTATACTTGTGAGATTTCGTCGAAAGATCTAAACGGTCTCATTATTTCATGAAATCACTGGCAAAGAGTTTCTGAATTTACTCCTCGGATTATTGTTTCTATTTCTTTTTTGTGTTGTAGAATCGTAAAATAAAACATGTAAATAGCTTATTCAAATTAACATATTATCGCCATCTTTCATTTTATATTGTGGTTTCTTCTTTTTATGAATAAATTGGCAAAGACTAGAGTGTGTTTAAAGTGAACTTTGTTGCGTCGGTGTTCCTCATTTCTGGATATTTGTTTCATCTTGGCCCAGCACTAGTATTAAGGTGGGTTTCAAACCGAGTCCTTTGCCGATTACCACTCATAGTAAGAAGTATGGAATGTCTATTTTTATTTTATCTTATTTTATTTTTAATTTCACCCTGTTTTCCTCTGTTTTAACAAGATACCCAAGAGATTAGATACACAAATTGCTGCAAATGGATTATGGATAGGAGGTAGAGAGTAGAAATATAGATAAATACATAGTGCCCAATTCAAGCAGGTGAATTATTTTTTTTTTGCTCAAGCTATGCTGGGATCATACTCTAAAACCCTATATTGGCTATTTGACAATTATAATGAATCTCAAGCCAAAAAAAAAAAGAAAGAGAAATTTACAATGAATGATTGAGCTTATTATTCTACATATGTTCAACGACATTATTGCACATGGTAACCTATTTGCCGTGTTGCTTACGACAATTGTCTTGCTTGTTTAACTGACGAGTGTAGTTAGTTAATTATCATAATTCATGACAGTAGGAGTTAGGACCACACAATTTCGCAATCCAGCTCATCTGCTGACTTTTTAAAAACCCTTTTTAGCCATAACCAGTACTGTGAATTGTGTGTTTTACCTACGGAGAAGCGGATCTCAATTTTTTTTTCCACCAATTAATCCAACTTTTTTTCCTCATAGAACTCCTAGTATTAAAATCATTTATATCTTTTATACCACACACAAATTTAGACTAAAAAGTTAATTGATGAATGCTTCCCTACAATGCCAGCTGCGACATTCCCTCGTAGCTTTCAAACCAAAAAGTTTTGGCTGCCAAACCATCATTATTTGGGTAAGCGTCATTTTATTGAGCTCTTAGCAAAATGACCCGATTTTGAGCCTCTTCTAAATAAATATCCGTTTATATAAGTGAATATGCTAAATGTAAAATATGATATACCAAATATAAAAAGAAATGAATATGCTCACTATAAAACTGAAATAGTATAACACTGAATATACCCTAATGTAAAACCTGACCGCTTAGCTAGAAAAAGGAAAAAGACATTTACTAAAATGAAGTGTAAAAAGAGATTGAACACTTTTATTTTTCGGTTTACATTGTTCTTTTATTGAAATTCCAAAGAAATAACTACGAGAGATTGTTGACTATATGAACATGAAAAATTATCAATCTCATTTTTTTTTCTTTTTCAATATTCTGAAGAAAAAGGAAATACTCCGAAAGAATAACTTGTAAGGTATATACAGGATTAAAACTTTTTTAAAAAATAAATTCAATAAATGTTTAGGTAGTAAACTGGACCTTTTTCTCCTAAATTTATGGAGAATTTAAAGAAATTGTAACGAGAAATCTTTGACTAATTTGGAAAGACTGCAATAACAAAAAGATTTTAAAGATGCGGTAAAGCTAGATATCTAAAATAAATATGGAAAATAATATTTTATCCCATTGGATAGTTGATAATATTTATGTTTTGTTAAAAGTGAAATGGATTATGAGACTTTCTCAAATAACATCTTGAATATATGTTCAACTTTTATTCCACTTTTACAAATAAAGATAAAATAAAATACATAAATATTACCAACTGCCAAGCAACTCCTAAGAGAATATCCTAATTGAATTGAATTAGGCTGTCAACCTTTACATCCCAAATTTGGTGCTCCAATTAATTGGCCTCTTCGAGTCCAAAAAAGAAACTAGATTGTTATCATCCATGGGCGAGAGCCGAAGAGCCGTACCCCTCCCATTTTCATTCATACATTTTTTTTATGGTCAATTGTAGGGATGAACTTCGGGTCAAAGGTAGGTCTCGAAAGGCGCTAATCATTGTTAAAGTTACATAGAGACATCATCTTTTGTCCTGGATCAAGGTCAACACTGATGGTTCTACTTATGGCTCACCAGATCTTTCTGGGTGTTCAGAGGTGTGGATGTTTCTCTATTCTTTTGGGAACTGGTTACGCTTTTGAGGCAGAATTGGTAGTGGTGGTTCATGCGATTGATTTTGCTTAAAAATATGGATGTAAGCGTCTCTGGTTAGAGAGTGATTCAGTCTACGTGGTTTCTTTTCTCTTGGCCCGTTCTCTTAAATTTCCTTTCTGTTGGAAATCAGCTTGGTGTAAGCATTGGGGTACGTTGCTAATATGGAATTTGTGGTCACTCATATCTATCGCGAGGGTAATCGTATAGCTGATTCTTTAGTTTCTCGTGCTCCTTCCTTTATTGGTCCTACTTAGTGGTGGTCCGCTCCATCTTTTATTTCATCTTTTATTGACGACGATTGTATTGCGAAGCCTAATTATCGGTTTCGCTGATTTTATTTCTCTTTCTGTTCTTTGTCCTGAGAGGTTAAATTTATGCCTCCTCTGATTTGATGTCTTTTCTTTTTCTTTCTTTTTTAATATAGTTTCCCTCGTTCTGTCCAAAAAAAAAAAAAAAAAAAAATGTAGGATATAGGGTTGTTATGGCTATTCCACTATTCTACCTATTAAAAAAAGTGTACCTTCATTCTACCATTTATCCTCTTAAAGGAAGTGGTTACGGTCGGGTTTGTACATGTAACCGTTACAATATTTGCTGATAATCTATTTACCTATTAAGAATGGCAATACTATTTTTTTTAAGTATAGCTTAAATCTATGCTATACATCTCATACAAAGAATTGAAACCAGCATGTTTAAATCTAAAATTAATTATGTAAATAACTATCATAACAAACAATAGACATATATTTTTTATATTTATATGCATAGAATAGAATCTACTAGTATCCTGATCATGAAAAAAAGAACTCATCCATAAATATTATCAAAACTGACTCTCATTTATACATCACACATTTAAAATTACTTAGATGTCACATTTCCTTACAAATCCTAAAACATCTTACAATACCTTGCTAGCACTCATTTGTACTCAACCAGAGTGTTCGACCAAGCTCTATCACAGTTGAACATCTCGGCCGTTTTGATCGTAGTAGAAAAATTTCGACCGTTGTTCTCAATCACGCCTCTTTCATTTGACATCATTTGAACAGAGTTGAAATTTCAAAAATGTTCTTAGTTTTATATATGATTTATATTTTGTTCATTTTTTCATCACATGCTTTAAAAGATGGTCAAAATCGATAAAATCCCCTCTCTTTTTTTGTTCCCTATATATTTCACCTATTTTTGTTTATTTAATCATATATATTTTTCAGTCTTACCCTACCTATATCTACATCGGATATTAAAATTTATACACTTGTTCTACCCTAAACTCGAATAGATCAGTTATACCCTACTCATTAGGATAGCGTACTCACTACTTGCGAATAAACAGGGGAAATTATCATCCCTAGTCGAAAGAGATTGCATGGTAGATCAAAAGAGCGTACAACACTTATATATATATATATAGGTTGCCAATTTAGTAGGTATTTTTTTTCTTACCTATGTATATGTATTTTTTTTTGCCGTTGGATCACCATTACCGTTGGATCATCATCTAATAGTGATCCAATGGTTATAATGATGTGCATGAAAAAACGTACATTATTAATGCTATTTATCTCTTTTACTTTTTAATATAAAAAATATACATGATAAATTTTAATTGACTAAAATGATACCTATGTATACATTAAAAAAAATACCTAATAAATTAGTGCCCATATAAGTTTTTTTTTTTTTTTTTGAAAAGCCGCGTACAACATTTATATAATCCAAAAGAGAGAGCATGTTTTGAAACAGCAAACAAACAGGCGTCTTTACCAAGTATTTATTTGGATATAGTATATTAGATAAAGTTTCAGGCTACATTTTCCTTCTGGAAAGCGAAAAAAACCTTTCTTGTTCTCACGGCCATAATTATGTCAATAATTTTCCACTAAAAGATGATTAGTTTGGTTCTTGATTTTCTTATTCTTTTTCCCCCCAGTACTCTGTTTGGTTCTTTTGACTCTTGAGGTGGTTAAACAACCCTCCAAATTTGACAAATGGGAAACAAAAACATCCACCTGTTTTCTGCTGCCATGTGGCCTTCCATTTGGGCCCACAAATTAAATAACGTTTATATAAAGAATAATGCTATGGGACGTCTATGGTGTCCAGTACCACAATAATGTGTCAGTCTGTTAATGGCTAATTATAATTATAATTAGGCTTATGTGGACCTAATTTATTAATTAAATCATCTAGTGACAAATAGACATGTGATTGGTCAGTCTATTAATGGCTAATTATAATTATAATTAGACTTATATGGACCCAATTTATTAATTAAATCACCTAGTGACAAACAGACATATGATTGTGGTAGGGGTGGCAATTCGTGTTGTCGTGTCATATTCGTATCGTGTCGAGACATATATATAATGAGCAATTATCAAACCCAAACCCGACACGTTTATTATTCGTGTCATGATTTGTAAACCCACCCCTGCCACGCTAAATAAACAGGTTAACCTGTGAGCGACACATTTAACACGTTATTTAAATAGGTCGTATTCAGATCGTGTCCAATGTAACACGATCTGCAAACATGTATACTGTTAACCCGTTAATTGAACTCAATTTAACATGTTAATGTTAAATATGTTGTATTTGGTTCAACTTGACATAACGTATTAACCTATTAATTTTAACATATTAACCTATTTCACATTTTCAATATAACTTGATATAATCTATTAATTTATTTTATATTTCCAATATAACCAAGTAATTATAATCAAATAAAGATAACACATAATCTAAAATTTAAAACCAAAATAAAACTTTCGAGTTTTAGTACATAAAACATAAAAGGGAAGTTTTAAGTCTTGGTACACACAAGATAATACAACGTCTCAAAAAATTTAATCGTGTTAAATGGGTCAATTTCGGGTTTAACAGGTTAACCTGCTAATGACCTATTATTTAATCGTGTTTAATCGGGTTTAACCTGTTTTGACCTGTACCTGTTTAAGATAAACCCAAACCCGCTAATTTCGTGTCGTTTTCGAGTCGTGTTATCGTGTCGTGACCTAAATTGCCACCCCTAAATTATGGTGCTATACAACACTGATACCATATAGCATTGCTATTATATAAACTAAACTACATAAAACAAAAGAATGAATATCAATTTTCGACGGCCACACAATAAAAGTGGGCCAATCCAATAAAGATATCGATCACTACCAAGTGGACCAACCAAAAAAAACAAAAAAACCATATCGATGTAATTCATATGAACCCTTCGATTACAACTCTCCACCAATTATGAAAGCTCAATACAGCTCGTCTTTTCTTCCTCCATTTTAAAAAATAATCTAAAAGATAATTCCATAAATAATGAAAAAATATGGTTTAGAATTGAAAACAGCTTATCAGTTTGTACACTCTACAACCCCATTATTAAAAATCATTGACGTTACAATGCATTATACAAAAACCCACCAACCTAAACTCCATCATCATCATCATCACCATCACCATCTCCATCTTCATCTTCATCTTCACTTATGGGTTCCCAGGTCTCCAAACAAGTCGAAAGACGCAAAGCCATCTCAACGGAGAAGAAGGTTCTGGTCGACCTCCACGAAAAATCCGGCGAAGACTTCCCCGGGAGCGATTACAGGCCGTCCGATCGAAAGAACTGGATGAGCGAGCTGAACCCGGAAAAGCTCCACGTCAACCAGATCGTGTGGCCAGGGACCCACGACTCCGCCACCAACAAGATCGGCATCCCCTTGGTCTCTCGGCCCTTCGCCCAGTGCCAGTCCCTATCCATATACCAACAACTCGCCCGCGGGACCCGGGTCCTCGATATCCGGGTCCAGGAAGATCGCCGCGTCTGCCACGGGATCCTCGCCACGTACAGCGTCGATGTCGTCATCAAGGACGTGAAGAGGTTCTTGGGCGAGACACAGTCGGAGATCATCCTCCTCGAGATCCGGACCGAGTTCGGGCACGACGACCCGCCCGAGTTCGAGAAGTACCTGGAGGAGCAGCTCGGCGAGTTCCTGATCCACCAGGACGAGCACGTGTTCGGCAAGACCGTAGCGGAGCTCCTGCCCAAGCGGGTCATTTGCGTCTGGAAGCCGAGGAAGTCGCCCCAGCCCAAAGCGGGCAGCCCGTTTTGGCATTCGGGTCAGCTGAAGGACAACTGGATCGACACCGACTTGCCCTCGACCAAGTTCGATAGCAACCTGAAGCATCTGGGGGAGCAGCCCCCGGTTTCTTCCAGGAAATTCTTTTACAGAGTGGAGAATACCGTGACCCCGCAAGCGGATAACCCGGTCCTGTGCGTGAAGCCGGTTACGGGTCGGATCCACGGGTACGCCCGGCTGTTCATAGCGCAGTGTTTCGCGAAGGGTGTTGGGGATAGGTTGCAGATATTCTCGACGGACTTTATTGATGAGGATTTTGTTGATGCGTGCGTTGGGCTCACCCATGCAAGGATCGAAGGCAAAGCTTGATTAATCTCTACGTCGTTGTCGTAAGTAAACTAAAGCTTTGATTTCAGTTCCCACGCTATATTTTTATTTTTCCACTCCCTCTGTATGTATGCTTCAATTTGTTGATGTCGTTTTTAAGTTGATTTGTTAATAATCTTGGGGGGTCATCTGTCGTTTTGTTTGTTTGTTATTTTTTTGTTAATTTATTTGTTCATATATGTTATGTAATTATATCGAGGAATTGGCCATTCGAGTTATGTTTGGTTTGAACAGGCGTCTTCTTTTTCTTTTTCCCCTTCTTTTTTCGTTTTTATTTTTTTTCTTTTTTAATAATTAGTTTTTGCTATAAATACCATTAAATAGAGAGAAAAAGAATTTTTTTGGAAAAATAATAGTAAGAATAATTTGTTAATTAAGAAACGAGAGAATAAATTGGATTTTTGCTTTAGAGAGAAGAAATTGGATTGCATTAAGTTTTTTTGCTGCGCTTATTTATTCACTTATTTGTATAAAATAGAAAAAAAAAGCTGATTTAAATTTTTTTTATATAAATATAATAGAAATAACTACAAAAAAATGACTTTTTGCATTTTAACCATATCTTTGGATATGTGCAAAATTTTATTTTCACATTTAAAATCTCCACAAATATCTTCATTCGTGTCCAAATTAACTAGAAAATTCTGCATTAAACACAAAATCCCTCCACAAATATCTACCATTCGTGTCCAAATTGACCAGAAAATTTCGCATTAAATATAAAATCTGAATTAAGGATATCTTATTTCGTTGAAATCTCTTGTACGTAACTTAAAATAGTATAAATCACCAAATTTGTACACAGAACGTAAAAATTTGTAAAAACTTCAAATATGGAAGTATAATTTTACACAAACTAAAAAATAAGGTTAAAACTACATAAAAGCCGTACTTAAGATATTTCTTTCAATTGACCCTAAGATATGATATAAATTGAACACCATAGCTAGATATAACAAAAATTTGGTCTACGATGTTTCGTTTTTGTTAACGATTCGTATATTTTTGGAGTAATTAATGGGAACTTTAGTTGTGGAATCATGATTTTCTTGATCTTACATCCTTTTAATCTTAGTTTATGGCGAGCATTTGAGCCCCAATAATCCCTTTGTCGGCAGGAAGAAAAGTATGAAGACAATTTAAGAGGAAAATAACGAAATAAATTAATAAATAAAGTGACCACCTTTCGCTTGGGGAAAAGATTTTTTATAAATTAATAAATATAGTGACTACCTTTCGCTTGAGGAAAAGATTTTTTTTCTTTTTTTTTTCGGAAGTTAATAATGAATAATTAAAGATGTGACCCTTAATTGAAAACAAAAAAAAAACAAAAAAAAAAAAAGAAAAACAAAAACAAAAAACAACCAAAAACACCTTTTGTCGCCCACGGGAAGGGATTGACAATCAATACTATTGTATATACAATCGATTATAGAAGATTGACAATCAATACTATTGTATATACAATCGATTACTTCTATAATGCCACTCCGCTCAGTGCACTATCATTTATGTTTACTATTATTTTGATTAAGCCCCATTTTATAACCGTAGATGTTTTCTTATTCAGGAAGGTTCCTTCTAATGAAGCCTAGTAAACTATATATTTATAAAAGAACCAAACACATGAGAATGATAAAGTTGCAACTTTCTTTAATGTTCTTTCTATCACATTTAAATCGATAGATATTGTTTTTTTCTCAATTAAAAAAAAAAAAATCAGTTTAAGAATCTTTGCCATCCTGTTCTGAAAAAAAGTCGTTCAAAATCATTAATCATATACAAAAAGATAGACATGCCGGCCATTATACAAAAATTGCAAAATTAGCGGCCCCTTGTATGAGTCGGCTGAAGCTAACAAAAAACAAAGCCTATTACTAGGAAAGATGTACACTATACTTTTCTGTTTTCTCTACAAAATCTGTGTTTCAAATCTTCCTCCAACCGTTGCAATATCAATGAAAAAGCTCCTGAAAAAGAAAACACAGAAAAACAAATCAAAACGAAAAAACCATACATTACATGTATATCATGATTTTTATCATGCGAGTAAATTGGGAAGGGGAAAAAAAAAAGAAAAAAGAAAAGAAAAAGAGAGACATGGTGCCAATGAAGACAATATACAGTTCCTCAAGATGAAATATTCTAGTGGCAAAGCTTATTGAACAATATATTTCTAAGCTGTCTAAATTCTTAATGAATGACTTCTCACCATTCCTTTTATTATGCCTTTTGGAAAACCTGGAAGTTAATACCTAAGTGTATAGACATATCTATTGTATTTTGTGATAAACTGAAGAAATTAAACAAATTGGCTGCAATGAAAGTAACAACGGTGTAAAAGTTAGGTAATTTGCAAGAAGATTAATTGGAAGAGAAACATGCTATATTTCGATATTGAGGTTAACAAGGGCCTGAAAAAAGAAAAGAAAGGGAGTTAAGAAGAAAAGAACCTGAATCCTGAGAATTCCCATGCTTTTGTGAGCCTTTTACGAGAAGTGTGCCAGGGATCTGTTGAAAGACCTGAACAAAAACGATTACTAGTACAGTTAGAAACAAATTTAACCACCATAAGAAATTACATCGAGTCCAAAAATGAGTAGATACTTATACCGAAATTCGAAAACATAGGTTATTTATAGGTAAGCTCAAACAACTTGAACTTATGTATGAATCTTGCACATATTCACAACCAGCCGCTCTATCACAATGCTGTTCCCCATTCTTCAGGATAGCATTACAGTGATCATGTGAAGCAGTGATCTAGCAAAAAACATTTGCTATATAAGCGCAAGCAAATATCATTTGTAATGTAAGCTAAACAAGATGGTGAAGAAAGAGCAAAAAGAGAAATCATACATCGACCGTAAATGAGGAGGCATTCAAGTTACATGAAGCTCCACTTCTACAGAAGAAAGATTCAACTGATTGCAAAACATCTATGGCACTATATTGACGTTGGAGGCCCTGTGAAGAAAAAGAATTGCATCTTCAGATGTCACAGTACACAAAATGATTCAGTTGGAAACTGCATGCATCTAGATATTAAGGATCCGTAAACCAATAAAAAATAAAAATAAAAACCGCAACTTAGAAAACACAGAAAGTCTCTTGAGATTGGAAAATATAATAAAACATTGAAATAAATTGAAAGTAGGCATCCAGACCTCAAGCATGAAAGATGGGTTACTATTCTTAACCACATTAGCTGATATCATCTTTCTAACAGAGGGCACAAAAGACCAAGCCAGCCCCCAACGACATGTTTGGCCTTGGACAAATTCAGTAGTCTTTACTATCGAAACTCCGACCTCTCGGAGCTTTGAAATTAGGAACTTAAGGTTTGATTTCCTCCCGACCATTGTAGTGTACCACCTGTAATAATCAAAGGCTAAAAAAATAAAAGCAGAATTCAAGAATCAACGAGACATTAGGAGACACTTGCACATTAAACAAATGGTACCTGAAAGTTTGCTTCAATATGGAACTATCTTCAATAATACGGGATATAAAAGCCTTCTCTCCACCAGGACAAACCATTTCTTCTGGAGTCCCACCACAGGATGTTTTTGGATTCAGACCTGCTTCCTCCATGGTCTCAAAAAATGGAGGATTGCACATGCAGAAGTCAAACTTCTCACCATCTCTAACCACACCGAGAAGGATAGGTGGCCCGTAATAAGTCTTGTTCGTATCAGCATCATTTAGTGAAGACGAAGGCAAAGGCTTTCCCTCAGAACTCATGCAGTCAGTAACGTCTAGATTGCTTTCACCGCCGCCTGATTGACCATTTTGTCGATGTTCCACCAAAAGGGTATTATCACCACTTTCAACTTTTCTGATTTCAATTAATTGTGAAATATGCGGATTATCTTTAATGTTTCTTTCTGCCCACTCTAATGCTACATCAGTCACATCTGCACCAAGTCCAGTGAAAATGAAATTTTATCAGGTCCGTTATATGAGAATAACAGCAACTAACAAGATCTGGAAACACTGAATTACAAGAGAGTAAGTACCTGACCCAACAAAACTCCAACCCATGAGAGCTGCACCAAGAAGAGGGTATATGCAGTTTGCTCCAGTTCCTATATCAAAACCCCTCACATTGTCCGCGTTCGTGTCAATCTTTGGAATGATGTCAGACAGTAGAAGATCTTCAATCCAATGGATGTAATTGGATCTATTTGGCACTGTAGGGCATAGCTGCCCATCCGGAATCCACCTGTGGAATTCAATTTGCACAACACTAAATACTCATAGAAACCAAACCTCTCAACGAGGCAAGCACAAATGCAGAATTACATTGAAGAATAAAACAGGGGGCATCCTAGTTCAACAAAAACAGAAAAGAAAAAGAAGAAAGTTGTAGACAAGACAAATACCATAAATCCCAAAACTTGTTTTCCCCTCTACTTCCCGAAAACTAAACTGATATTAAATCAGGGTCACAGTCCACCGTATTAACAACTCGGTATAACTTATTTGTGACAATGCAACATTGTTGTGGCATCCTAAAAACAAAATAGCATCTACTAAAGTTTTTCTTTTTTTTTTTTAACAATCAATAATAATAATAATAATAATAATGTCGAAGCTATAAGAGGACCACAGTTCTTAGAGTAAGCAATATATTGCATCTTAGCAAAACTGAAAACACCAAACATGACTTCAAACTCCAGTAATAACACTCAGCCTATAGAGCACACCCAAAGGAAAAATAAGTACAAAGAAACAATCTTTACAACAATGAGCTAAGACCACAAGTTAATTCTCGAAATTATGATGAACCCATGTGGCTAATTAAGCATTAAAAAAAAGAAAAAACAAAACAAAACAAAACAGGAGAGATTACCAATTGAGACCAATATCGTGTAGGAGCAAGACGCGAGTGAGTTCCCGGGTGGCATTGAAGTCGGTCCAGTCGATTCTGGGGCGACCATCGCGGGAGTAGGAGACGAAAGAATGGAAAGACGGGTAAAGAGAGGCTAAGAAAACGAAGTCGGGTGGGTTTTGGGAGTATTTGTTTCTTGGGTGGATGGTGGGTCGCTCTTCATTCTTCGCCCTCTTTCTCTTCTTGTTCCCCGCCATGGTCACTGGTCACTGGTCACTGGTCACAGAGAGAGAGCGAGAAAGTGACCGGGTGGGTGAGGAAGATTGGGACAGGATTTTAGCGTCTAGGGTTTTAGATTAGAGATTGAGGAATTTATTTGGGTTTAGGGTTTTAAATTTTAAATATTTGAGATACTTGAGGGTGAGGAAAAGTGAAGATTTGTTCTTGTTGACGGGAATTGCAGACTCCAGAGAAGGAGACTCTATTCCCAATTTCCACCCACGCCCGTTAAAAACGACAATTTAAAACCAAACTAGGAAAATCGGAAAACGACGAGAAGGAAAAAAAAAAAGAAGAGGGCACTAGGGGCACAAAAAATATAAAAGAATTAGGGGCACATTTTAGGTGATTTAAAAGCTGCTTCGGAGAGGCTGGAAAGAACTAATAACTGTGTTCTTTTTTGTGCTGAACAACTAATAACTGCATTATGTTAAATGGCAATTCAATTAGGAGCTTGGGTTATTTGAACATTTAAAAAAAATAAAAACAAAGAATAAAAAGAAAGAAAAAAATTGAACAAAGGAATTTAAAAAATGAAGATATCTCAAACTTATGCATTTAGGTAGAGATTTATTGGCGCCATTAGTCCCAATCTTTAGATATTTTAGCATATTAGTCCTCCCAATCTTTAGATAGTTTAGCATATTAGTCCTCAAACTATCATTTTAAGCTATACTCTTAAGCTATGTTTGGTAGGGAGGAAAGAAAATAGGAGAGAAGAAAAAAATAGATGAAAAAGAAAATATGTATTTATGTAAGATAAAAATAAAAATGTCTTTTTTTCATTGTTGTTTAGTATATGAAAATGAAAGAAAATTAATTTATTTTGAAATGATTATTTTATCCTCTATTATTGTTTTAAAATTAGTGTATAAGGATATCTTAATAAATTCAATCCCACCCATCTACTAAATATAAGTTCTCTTCCATTTTCTCTCATTTTGGAGAGGATTTTTTTTTTATTTGGTCCTACCATTCTTTTTCTGCTATCATCTAAGGACATTAAATTTTTTTTAATTTAAAAAAGGAAAAACTCTTTAACAATTTTTCTATCTTTGGTTCTCTTTCTCTCGAGCTCAATAAATTGCATATATATCCCAAATCACATGATGATTCCAACGGGCTGGTAATAATGGTGTGGGAGGCAAAAAAAGATTTCGCATAAACGATGACTTCGTGGGAAAAAGCATTTTTCTATTAGTTCTTCGTAAACTTATATATTTAAGTAAGTTTTCTTTTATTTATGCGAGTGTGTTTAAGTAAAATTGTTTATCTATATCATAGTTTAGATGTCTAATTCTTAAATTGAATTGGACTTCATCATTTTTAATGATTATGGTTCTTCTGTCTCATTTTCCAAATAATATTTGCCAGGATTTGACAAAATATGTTCTTAGGGTTGACAATGAACTTTGTAATTTAAAATTTTTTACCAAGTATTTGTAATGTATTTATTGGATCTAATTGGATGAATAATTGACTTTTTCTCCAGAAAAAAAATGGGAGCTAAAATCGAATAATAAGTAATAAAGACCATAAATCTTTCACAATATAAGTCTCGAAAGAAATAAATTTTTAAAACTTAAAACCAAATAACTAAATCTCATAGAGTTTCATAATACGCCATAAACAATTCGAAATTAAAACATTGAAGTTTCAAGTTTTTATTACAGGTAGAGAAAAGCTAAGGAGAGCAAAATCGGGTAGCTTATCAATAGTATTTGTTTTGGGGGCAAATAGTGAGTTCCTCACCCTTCCTTCTCATCTTCCTATTATGGTTACCCACACTGCAAAAATTTGGCCAATTTAATAGAGAGCCAAGTAGAATCGTGGATCACATACCTCAGAGTAGGGGTGTTCAAAAAAACCGATGCACCGCGGAAACCGACCGCACCGAACCAAACCGCACCGAAACCGTCGGTTTTTTTCCATCTACGGTCGGTCACGGTTTAGGAAAATATCAAACCGACCGGTGCGGTGCGGTTTGCGGTGCAGTTTGCAGTTTTTGATAAATGCGGTCGGTTTCAAACCGAACCGGCCGAAATATTTATAATATATATTTTTGCTATAATTTTTTATGAGTAATATTTTAGATAATGGTAAATAATTATTTTTGGTTTGATTTTTAGACTTTCAATTAGGTTGTAAAAGATGTGATATAATTCTTTTTTTCTTTGATTAAAAAAGTTTTTTTTATTAAAAAAAAATAAAGTCCAAAACTCAAACCGCGGAAACCGCCCAAAACGCACCGCAAAACATAGGTGCGGTTTGGGCGGTTTTGATCAACCATGACAAACCGCGCGGTCTGGTGATCCAGTCAAACCGCATGTGCGGTTTGGTCAATTTTTAGAGGTTCAAACCGGCCAAACCGAACCGTGAACACCCCTACCTCAGAGTTTGAGAAAGAGACCCAAAGAGAGGAATAAAGGAGATTGAGGAATTTAGGCTTTTAGACTATAAGTTTCGAGATTTATTATTGTCAACCTGAATTGTAGAGAAGACAACAATGATGGACTATTATATCTGTGCTTAACAAAATAGATTATTGCAAACATCCACATCCACAAGGATTACAACAATCTCCTTCAACTCTTCTATTAAAAGAAAGACACTTAATTATAATTTCAACTTTCGAAAGAAAAATCAAGTTAATGGACTAAAGTAGAATTGAAATTTTTAATTTTATTTATTAAAAGATTTAATTTTCAAGTTAGGAATTACTTGATATTAAAGGATAGGTTTTGTTTTCAGAATATTTGTTTTTTTCGAATTTTGGCTTGTTTCTGTTTCACCATTGAATGATAGCATTTGTCAGGGAGAGATCAAATGCTAGAAGGTGGAAGTGTGATATGAAGAGCCCAATTAGGTACATAGCAAAGTTGAAGGAACGAAATGAAAGTCATAATCACTCATTTGTCTATTATTTCTCTTTTTTCTTTTGAAAAATGGTAAAAATACTCGTGTCTAACATACATAATACATATGGAACTATTATAAAATGATAATAAATTATGAGATAATGGTTCTCACGATGTTATTAGTATATAATATTAGACACTAATAGTGGTCATAGCATTGATCATATTTCTTTTCTTCGTATTCCACGAAGAAGAAATATAATCCTGCTAATTATCCATTGATTCACTTCCTAACAGGCTAAAAGTGAGCTTAATACTCATGTTTTTTCTCCAGTAGGTTCAAAAGTTGATATTATAGGGATCAATATCTCTAAAAAATTAGGATGAAATTTTATGCACTAGAATAATAAGGCGCTGAAGGAGACACTCTTCCAAATAAAAAATCTTACTGTAGCATCTGTTGCTTGTCACAGACAAATAATAACACATTACATGAGGCAATCCTAAATGGATTGAGCTCCAAAGAGTAACCAATGCCCTTTTGCCATATGCGTTGGGCCGCATTCTATTGATGTCTCAAGCACTATTTGGAATAATTGGGTGCTAAATAAGAAAAAAATGCTGGAAGGTCCCACCTCGAAAAGGCCTCGAGGTCCATTTTTTTTCCCCCCTAAAATATATGAGTAAAAGACTACCATGGACGATTTTGCATACCCAATGATCTATGGATGTTCTATAAAATAGATTGCCCATATTCGCTCACCACTGCGGATGACGATTCGAACTTAAAATTTCCTAATAATAATAAAAAATTATCTTTATCATTTCCCTAATGACGAGTGGTCGGCCACACCCACACATTATTAATGCGTGGTTAATAATATGTCGCTTAATTTAAGTAAACTTTTTTCTTGTTATTTCTTTTCTCTCTTTCTTGTTTTTTTTTTTTTTTTTAAATAATAAGCATAATGTCCCTCAATCAACATTACTCGGCTACAAAAGAACTAGCCAAACGCTAGGAATGATATGATTCCGGGGGGCAATGAAAAAGGCCAACCGATCGAGGATCTAGTTTTAAAAGATAATGACAAAGATTGCGATTCAGCGCCAAAACAATTGTTGACACAATAATATGCATATTGAATTTGAAAGCACTTTACCCTTTAGTTTCAAAGAAGAAAACTAAGCTCATAATTACTTCAGGCATATAAATTATAATGGACAATCAAATGTGAAGTAAGGATATGCCTTCTAAACACCATATTTATCCTCCTCCAAAAAAAAAAAAAAAAAAAAGAAATAGCCTTAGAGATCAATGGATTCATTGAACCCTGCAAGTAATTAAAATTTGCCACGTAATCTCACCAAATAGAAAATTAAAACAAAATAGAAAATAACTAGGACATAAGCAAGTAATGGTATCAACTTCACTTCAGGTACTAATAGAAGTTTAATGTTTCTTTAAGAAAGTTTCTTCAGATCCTTAGCTCCTCATGACCTGTCATTGAAATTAATGCAACGGTTATACAATGAGTCATACAAGTTTCAACAGTCATATAGAATGAAAAGGATAAGAAATTGGGATGTGAATCAATGACAAAAAGGTAAGGTTATCCACATAAACAGTGAGCTGACTCAGCATAGTACAGCACCTTATGGATAAGCCCCTTTAAGGATAAAAACAATTTCAGCCCTATTTAATTTCACATCACAATTATTATTTTTTATTTTAAAAAGATGCCCTATTGTGAATTTGAATACCTTTGATTTCTACTCTTATATAACTCATAGATCCACCATCCTCTCTTACTCCTCAATACTTGCTCTTCAAAAAAAACTTCCTTTCCCATATCAAACATAGGCCTTTCTCCACAAAACGGAGCCTTACCTATATAGGTTGACCATATAGGTACAGAGAGTCAACGAAAAGAGACCAAAACGACATTGACAATGGCTACTACGACATCTTCTTCGTTGTACGAGGTTCTTGGGATTTCGATTAGTGCAAGTGGACATGAGATTAAAGCGGCTTATAGGAAACTGGCAAGAACGTGCCATCCTGATGTGGTGGCCTTTGAAAAGAAAGATGCATCTGCGAACGAGTTCATGAAAATCCATGCAGCTTATTCCACGTTGTCTGATCCTGATAAGAGGGCAAACTACGACAGGAACCTCTTTAACCGAAGGAAACCCTTTGGTTATTCGGCTTCGGCAGCGGCCTCGGCTTCGGCTTCCGCCACGGCGGGGTTTTCTTACTCTTCTTGTAGAAGTTGGGAAACTGATCAGTGTTGGTAGCTAGCTAAAATCAGTGGATTTGCCTTTGTTTTTAGTTATGGTCCTAGACACTACTAGTACTAGTTGAGTTTGTTCTTTCAACTCAAAACAGAGTAGATAAAACAGGGGTGTGAAGAAATGGACCCGAAAAAAAGAATGTACAAGCATGACGTTGAGTGTATATATAATTTTATTGAATCTAATTTCTCTTTAACATATTAGTAGTCCTCATCTTCTGATTATGTTTTGTTTTTTCTGTTGTTAATTTTCTTTTTTTTTTTTTTTACTGAAAAAATAATATATTTCATGGTGTTTGGAAATAAGATGATAAAACAAAATGTATATATTGGCTTTTTAAATATATCTATCGATGTTCATGTAGCAATATTATTATTTCCTTGGAATATTAATTATTTTCTTTGAAAATGGAAAACGAAAAAATTGAACTTCATAGGTTGTTATTTTTAGTTAGATCAGATCCTAAAGTCGGATGAAGAGTGATGATTCAACCCTTCATGAAAGTTATCTTAATCCAAACACTGAAACATTAACGTTCGTAAGCAAATAGAAATTTTCTCATTCCGATATCTCAATATTTCATTTCATGCATACTTAAAAGGTATTTTTTGGACATTTTCATTGTGACTTTTCTCTTCTTCTTTATATAGCTCTCCACGCCCTTTCTTGTTATTTATCTTTAGAACACGTATACCTTCTTTTTAATTTTCTATTGGAATCTTCACCTTCTACAACAATAATGTTGGCCATGGGGAATTTTTGGTCTCTCTGGCTGGTAATTGTATGTTGCGTTTTTTTGTAACTGTGTTAATATTTTTATTATTATCTTTTTTTTAAATAAATAAAGTATCATAGGACAGAGAGTAGCATACTCATAATTTCGTGGTGACTTTGCTTTTTTGTGTGGTATAGTATGAACCCCACTCGAAAAAAATTGCCATGTATGATAGTTTTAATAAATCAATATTAATGAGTATAGTCAATCCAATACAAAAATTGCCATGTATGATAGTTTTAATAAATCAATATTAATGAGTATAGTCAATCCAATACACAAAGTATAGTTTATCCAATATATTCAAGGCATAAATAATTATACTATTAGAAATTGAGTATTTTAAATATACTAAAATGAGTAAAGATTACCTCATTAGCTTTCTAAATCTTTTGAGTTGTTATCTTCTCTTTCACCGAGCCTACAAGATCAAGAAATTCATAGGTGCAAGAGGAGGCTTATGAGCTCCTCCCATTTTTCCTCTCCCTCACATTCTCTCAAATGGTGCTATACCACACAAGACACAAATGTGCCTATATATAGGCAATTGTGGTGGGGAGGTCTCATGGCCCAATGGGCCAACCATGACATCGGGAATGAGGGAGCCCATGGGCCTCTTGCTAGTTAGTAAACAAGCGTCTATCCCATTATAGTCCGTATGTAATACTATATAAAGTCAATTATGCATGCAAATATAGTTGTCCTTAACTTGCTTTAATTATGACATAGTGAGTTACTAGTGATTATACTAGTCCATACAAAATATTCTAACATTCTCCCACTTGGATAGTATAATCATACAAAAATACTCACTTAACTCTAATATGTCAAAATACAAGAATCTCTTACAAATATGAATAGCAAAAACTAATCATGTATAATACTGAATCGATAAGATACATGTATCATACATAATCAGGTGCTAGAGATTCACAAAGTATGGCGACAACTTTCATACATGGATCCACTAACATTACACGTATTGAGACTAAAACTGGATGTCTCTAATCAATATATCACTCATCAAATAAACATGTGTGCACACATCATAAAAGGTGACTAGGATCCAAAAACATGCATGTATTACATAAAACATAAGCAATCCATATCAATCAATAACATGTTCATTATACATGGATGGCGATAAACTCCCACTAGTTCAATATAATTAAGGCTACTAACAGTACCTCATGGGATGCGTATTCTCAAAACACACAAAAGGTTGGCCTTTCGCTAGTGAATTCATCAATATGACATCTGTATACGTGTTCTCAATAGAAATAAGGGTGCTATAACTTTCTCTCTAATAAATAGGAACTGTATTTCAATACAATTAGAGTTAATAATGCTCCTCAAGTTCCAAGAGAAAAATAGAGTTATAGAATCATAACCATAAAGTTTTAGCACCCTTAAAACAGAGTGAACTACTCTGAATACTGAAACAAGGTCTCACAGTCAAATTTCATAACTAGTAGCCTCATAACACGCCACAAAGATTCTGCCTCGATGGGCGAGGTAGCTATAAATGTCCAATTGACACTAAATTTCAAAATAACTCAGCTGTGAGTGTCTAATTGGCACAAAATCACATAACAGCTCCTCCTACCTTCATCATAATATACATATGGATGGACTTTTATCATCCATGCAGCCTACAATCTCGGCATCACAAAATCCAACTATGTCATGAGTGTTAGTCTGTCTATGAATCAATCACAAAATAAGATCCTAGGTACCCAAAATCACTCAAGCACCTAACTGACATGCCCAAAATAAATACAATGTCATGGCATATGTGTACTCGAACATCAGGCTGCTAACAGTAGACGCATAGGGACTAATCTTACATGATCTCTCTCAAATCAACTAATAGACTTTCCGCCTTTTATAATTTGTCACATTTCAGAATTAGTGCTTTCTAGCAAGAATAACAATATTCAGAACTGTATCTCTATAAAGAACTTGATTAATATAAATTCTTTGAGACAAACCAAAATGCCATTAGAACCATATGAAGAATCTATATACTTAGAACATACGAGGCTTGTCTGAGATTCTTCATATTTATATGGCTAATCAATAATTATTTGTCTCACATATCAGGTCAAAATCTTTAAATGAGATTGCTCCCACTGACCTTCATATGTACATATTGATCTACAATATTCTCCAAAACACACTAATGG
>JXTC01000088.1:871318-901538 GCA_002914845.1 Trema orientale | reverse complement strand
GAGATAATAACACAAAATATTCCTCATCGAATAAAATCTCCCATAGCCCATGACTTATACCAGAAACATCAATAAAATCGACAGCTTCATCTGGCTCAATCATTATGGTGGTATGAGACGGATAATCAAATCCAGAATCCTTTAATCATGTATGAATCATCATAAATCAATTCTTAAGAAATATCACACAATATCAAGAAACATGTGATTTATACCCTTTTGCAACACTATAGTATCCAGGTGATCCAATTATTATCCATAATACCGATCAATATCATATTCTTGCAAATATTTTACAAAAGATTTAGGATTATATTCCATCTTATTGTATCTCTCATAATAACCATCATAGTCAGACTTAATCGCTTTAATTTATTTTTCATGAGTCAAGAATTTTAGAGTAACAAGCTCAATATGACCATCACAGGAGTAGTTATCCATAAAGACCCGTAGTCATCTATAATCTCGTATAACCAGACGAATCAATAGTCCAAAAGACTCGGTATAGATTAATTCCAGAGAAACTGCACAAGTATTAATCTTACTCTTATAATTATGACAGTTTACTAATCATTGAAGTGATAAGCATGTGCACAGTAATCTTGGATGAGGAACTTGTAATACACCACATGAATCTTACCACTGATCTTCCTATTTGAAAATCTAGAATCGTAATCTAATTCTTATGCTACAATATGTAATATTTTCGTTTCTCAGATATTTAGGATCATTAATGGTGTAATTAACCTTTCAATTCTGAAAGAAAAGTATATCCCAATCATCCAAAATAAAATCAAGCTCTTCTAGGACAAGGGAAAAGTAGACAAGTACATGTAATCCTAAAAGAATATCATAAACCTAGTTATAATTTGACTATCTCCAAAGTGTCAACTTTAAGATAATATTTATCATTAAGTGCACATATTATTCTAAAATCAGTTGGAACTTAATCTCTATCAATGACATCTTATCCTTTATATCATCCCCTTCCCCAACAAGCATTATTGTTGTCAACTCATCTAAGTTGATTACTTCTCATAACAGTCATGTGAAACCACTGGGCCTCACCCAAAAGTGCTAGCTTGAAGGTACTTTTGGACACACGGACCATCACTTAAATACCCATGATCTTCCCAGAACATATCCGATGTGGGACTTGGAGCGTTACAATCTCCCCCCGTTAAGGGCCTAGCGTCCTCGCTAGGGGGTCCACATTCAATAGCCCACATATAACCCCTATAGGCGGGGTCTACATTCACCACGATTCTGGCCCGTGGCAGCCTTCTAAGGCCCACACAATTATGGACTGAGTCGACTCTGAATACCAAATGTAAAACTACTGGGTCTCACCCAAAAGTGCTAGCTTGAAGGTACTTTTGGACTCACGGACCATCACTTAAATACCTATGATCTTCCCAAAACATAACCGATGTGGGACTTGGAGCGTTACAAGTCAAGTCTTATCTCTAATCAATTGCTCCTTCTGAGCATCATGACTTGATGTAATCGAAATAAACTAGAGATGGAAGAGTTCTCTTAATAATCCATACCAATTCCTATGAGCCATAATAACCAGAAAATACCTTACCAGTGTGATCTTTAATTCCACTAATACCATCACAAAATGTAGAATTTAAGATACTTAAAAGTCTATACTCATCATTGCAAGGAAAATCACCCATTTCTCACTAATGACCTCAAGAAAAACCTCAGTGATCTTATCCTCAAAAGCTGTCACAAATCAATTATTTCATAAATACCTCATTAACCTTAAAGAACACCTCTTTAAATACTCCACTCATCATGGAGTTTCATGGCATCAATCAACTATAAAGAATGGATTTAAGAGTTGCACAAACTCACAAGGCCTAGTCCATTTACTTTATCACATTCAGTACGAGATCTATGTCATCAAACATAATAGTCCCGTTCAGCGTTAAAATGGCAGAGATACAAGGATTGCATAAAGCCAGAGGAAATAACAAAGAGCAATATCACTAATATGCATGTAAAAACTAAGACCATGCTATTTGCTCTTCCTCTCAGCTTTCCCAATGATCCGATCAATAACGTGATCATTGTGTGCTAGAGTCCCTTAAGCAAACAATGACTCATTCGTAGGTAATACACCAAAAGCCACAACTAAATGTATCAATCCACTATTGACAGGTTAGAAAAGATTGTGTAGTTCATGACATTCAATGTATTTCCTTCACCAATCTAAGCATCCTACCAAACAATAAAATTATCGACGAGATAATTTAATTGTTCGTATGGACCTTAGTATTAATTGTGATCAGTCAAGGGAGAATAAACAACAATAATCACAGTTTTCTATCAATAATCTGACATGCTCAACTTACGACAGGTAAGTATAGAAACATTCTGAATTGGTCAAAATCTCACAAAATTCAAACAAGGCTAATTATACATTTATATTATCAAGTAATAATAATCACGAAAATGCACAAAAATAAGCAATAATTCATAAATTATCCATATAATATGCCAAAATTTATTTGTCATTTATAATGAATTTTCTAATAATAAAATACGGCATATGACAACAAAATATGGAATAAAAATATGCTCAAAATTGGCCAAAAGTGAGAATATAATAACTGATGCAATCATATTCGACAATTTGACAAGTTTAGACTCACGATAGGTGAGTACATAAACTCTCACGATTGTCACAATCTCACAATTAATTATGTCACATAATATAAAAAATTTCAAAATGAAATTCAACGCATAAAAATATCCAAAAATATGCGTATAAACAAAGGTGACATAATTATCAAAATATGCATATAACTATGTGTAATGTTAAATTAAAGGGAAATTATCACTAAAATACCCTCTGTTTTGAAAAAATGTGAAAAAAAAACCTTGTATTTTTGGAAATTCAAAACAAGTACATTCTATTTAACGAGAATTATCACTAAAATACCCTCTGTTTTGAAAAAATGTGAAAAAAAAACCTTGTGTTTTTAGAAATTCAAAATAAGTACCATCTATTTAACGAAAATTATCACTAAAATACCCTCTGTTTTAAAAAAGTGTGAAAAAAAAGCCATTTTATTATTAAAAATTTAAAATAAATACCTTTTCTTTGAGAAATTTTAAAAAAATTTAGATTTTTTTTTCCTAGATTTGTGCTACAACAATGGATAGAATATTTTTTTAAGAGGTTTTAAACCATTTATATTTTCTCTCTCTTTATTTTCAAGTGTGGTGTATTTCTTAAAATAATATAATATGAGTAAAATGTTAATTTTACTAATTTTTTTGAAACCTTTAACTGGTCAAAGGTAGCAAATGATATGATAATTCAAATAGAATGTATTTATTTTGAATTTTTAACAATAAAAGGATTTTTTTCACACTTTTTCAAAATATGGAATATTTTAGTGATAATTTTTATTAAATAGAAGGTACTTATTTTAAATTTTCAAAAACACAAGGTTTTTTTTCATACTTTTTCAAAACAGAGGGTATTTAGTGATAATTACCTTAAATTAAATATATTGACATATAACTAGACATAGTATAAAATGGCCTAAATATGCATATAATTATGCCCAGGAATTAAATTATTTTAATTGTGAGATGTATAATTTTAAAACATAATTGACATATGTGTGACAATATAATAAAACATTTTATAATGGCTGAAACTAACGAATAATCACACAAATAATTAGGAAATGAAAAATGAAACAAAATATCGAAAACTGTGGACGAAAAAGACTATGCACGCGCCCCCATGCGCCACAGGAAGTAGGATTTTTTTTTTAAAAAAAAAACTGTGGTAGAGAAACGACATGTCATTTTAGCCAGGAGCCAAAAATGACATGTCATTTTGCCAAAACGACGAACAACACTACCCCTAAACGACATGTCATTTTTTATCAAAGAAAAACGACGTGTCATTTTTTCACCGGGAAAAACGTCAGATTCCGCTAAGAAAATGACATGTCGTTTTTTGCCTACAAAGGCAAAATGACACGTCGTTTGTATCGTCCCTGACCTCCAGACAGGTCTATCCGACCCGGTTCGGACCCATTCGACTCGATCCGGCCATTGCCTGGCCTCCGGTGCTTCGTTTTCAATGATTCAAAAGGGATTTTGCTCCAAATTTCATTTTCTATCGATTTATGATTTTTATGTGGCCAAAAACATTCAAAATAATCGAGTTTTATGAAACCCATTTTCGACATTTTTAAAGCTTCAAAAAATCATGAAAATGGCTAAACAAATCTATAAAACTCAACTTAATCAACACCCAGAAGTCATATTTAAGGTTTATAAGCTCAACATCACATTTACTTATGCCAAAATCGGATTTTGAAAAAATGGTATAAAACCCACGGAAATTAGCTAAAAAATCTGAAAAATAATGGAAAAAAAACTTGACAACCCAAAACCAATAGTAACATGCTCTTGATACTAATTGATAGCTTTAATAAATCAATATTGATGAGCACAATCAATCCAATACACAAAGTGTAGCTCATCCAATATATTTAAAGCATAAATAATTACACTATTAAAAATTGAGTATGTCAAATATACTAGAATGAGTAAAGATTTCCTCATTAGCTTTCCAAATCCTTTGAGTTGTTATCTTCTCTTTCATCAAACCTACAAAATCAAGAAATTCATGGGTACAAGAGGAGACTTATGAGCTCCTCCCATTTTTCCTCTCCCTCACATTCTCTCAAATGGTGCCATACCACACAAGACACAAATGTGCTTATATATAGGTAATTGTGGTGAGAGGTGTTATGGCCCAATGGGCCGGCCATGACATCGTAAATGAGGGAGCCCATGGGCCTCTTGCTAGTTAGTAAACAAGCGTCCATCCCATTATGGTCTGTATATAATACTATGTAAAGTCAATTATACATGCAAATATAGTTATCCTTAACATGCTTTAATTAAGATATAATGAGTTACTAGTGATTATACTAGTCCATACAAAATATTCCAATAATATATTCTAAATCATCGCGGTAATCCTAACTTGTACTCTGTACGAGAAAATATCTGGGATAAATAGGGACGGAGCCAACAGTTTTATCTAGTAGGGACTATAATTATGCTTTATCTTTTTTATGGAGGCTATTCTATAATATTCTAATTTTTATTAGGGTTTTGTATACAATTTAAGCTAAAAATCTAAAAATATATATATATTTCTTAACTATTTTAAAGAAAATATAAAATTGAGTAGGGCCTTGAGCACCCAGTGACTTGAACATGCCTCCATCCCAGGGGATAAGTGAGCTTATCATACCGTGAAGCGCTCGATGGTTATTTTGATTTTCAGTAAACTTGTTGGTTCAAGTTTTATAAGCATCAATGAGCCAAAATTTGGAGTAGCTCATTTGCAGGCTTCAGCCATAAATAGTTGGACTTTCCTTTTTTTTTTTTTTTTAAAGATAAATAGTTGGACTTTAGAAACCTTAAAAATCATGTATTCATTCCTTATTAGTACATATATTGTTGATTTGGCTATCGTTTGGTACCGTATATGTCTTTGAAATTAACATATTACAGAGCACATTGCATTATTTCTGCTTAGTAATACTATTGATACATATAGAAAAATAAAAGAATAAAACTTATTTTTAGTCTTTAAATATTAGACCTACTCTTATTTTGGATTCTGACTTTTGAAATAACCTATTAGAGATAACCGATTTATGAACGTTTCCTAATGTGGTCCTTCCGTTTCTATTCTGTTACAAATAGATTAAAAAAAGTCCCAATTTTGGCCCCCAGATAATGATAAAATCCTATTTTGGCCCCAAACATGAAAACATCTATATCTTAGTATCCTACTTATCAAAGTGTCTCATTTTCATCTCTACAGTGACTTTATTATTAAAAAAAAAAAAAAAAAACATGTATCACTCATATGATGCTTTTTATCTTTTATATTGCTTAAAATATTTTTGTTAAAAGCCATTTCAAAAGTTAAGAGCCAAAATGATAGTAGCAGCTTAGGAGGGGTGAGCATCGATCAATTTGGTCGGTTTTTTTAAACCTATCAAATGGACCGGCCGGTTTTCGATTTTTTGCGACTCAAATCGAAAACTGACTGATTAAGAAAAATATATAAAAAAACTGACCGATTATTTAGTCGGTTCGGTCGGTTTTTAACCGAAAAAGTCGAATATTTTAATTTTGAAAACGGTCGGTCGGTTTTTCGATTCGATTTTTTTGACTCGTTCGGTCGGTTTTTTGATTTTTTTTGTTCGTTAAGACGGATTTTTTTAGCTCATTCGGTCAGTTTTTCAGTTTTGTCAGTCGATTTTTTGGTTTGAACCGAAAAAAGAACCATTTTTTTTCAAAAAAATTATTGTGTTTCTTTTTTTTTTCTTTCTTTCTTTTAAAGAATGTTCTAACTTTAAACTACAACTACTTGCAAATTAGTAGTAAAAAATAACCATAAAATCATAAATATAAAAAATCAAATGGATAAATATAGATTTAGATATATAAATCAAACTTGAATATAATAATTTAGGTGTTAGATAATTACAAAATAAAATATTATTGGGTCTATAAGGAGTTGATAGCATTTAGGTTTGAGGAAAATTTTAAAAGATTATCAAATATTAGTTTTAGGAAATTTTTGTAATGTTATATAGTATTTCAATATTTTAAATATGCAAATAAATAAATAAAAAAGAAAAAATATAAATTAAAGTATCGGTTCGATCGGTTTTATACCAGTCGATTTGAAGTTGAGCAGAAAACCTACCAAACTAACGTCGGTTTTTTAGTTTTCAGTTTTTTCGATATTCGGTCAGTCGATCTTTTCAGTTTAGTCGGTTTAACGGCTTTTCTGCACACTCCTACAGCTTAGATTAGAGACTTATTGTCTACTGTAGAGGTCATGATTAAAAATTAAAACATAACATGTATGTAAGATAGGTGAGAGATGTTTTCATTGGATTTCATAGGGCTGTGCAAATAACCCGGTGACCCGAACAACCCGCCTAAATTAACCCAAAAAAAAAAAAACTAACATAGATTTGGGCGGGTACCCATTCCATTCATTGGTCGTTTTGGGGAAAAGATATAACTCGTCTAATGAAACCCGACTCGCCCAATAGGAGTATTCATGACCGGTCTGGACGGTCTAAATCGCCAATCCAGAAACCAATCTGAATGTGCAGTTTGGCCGGTTTACCAATCTCTGCGGTTTAAGTTGGTCGATTCAAACCAGCCAGACCGCACCTATATTTTTGCGGCCGGTTTGGGCGGTTTCCGCGGTTTGAAAACTTACTAAATTTGAATTATTACAATATCATCTAAGCTCATATCATAATCATATTTCATCTAAAATTTAAAGTCCAAATATAAAACGAAACTATAACATAGTTAAAAGTTACAACCAAATCGAAAGTCCTATTAAACTTAAATTTTAGTTACAACTTACAACCTAATCAAAATTAAATAGCAAACTTAAAGTTTTTAATCTTAAACACATTACAATAACAAGACTTAAAGTCTAAAATATCATAAGAGTCTTAAGTGACATAGTCTTAAATGAGCTAAAAATAATCATTACTCAATTAGAATGAATGAGCTTAAATTTTTAACTACTACTATACATATTTTTTTAAAAAAATATATATATACAAACTTATTGGCCGGTTCAGTTTGAATCCGACCGAATTTGTCTAAAACGGAAAACCAAACCGGCCAAGTCGGTTTTTACTTTTTCTAATCCGTAACCAGCCGTTTAAGAAGAGAATCCGCCTGGATTGGGCGGTATGGACTGGATTGGGCAGTTTCCACGGTTTGGCGGTTTTTTTGGACACCCCTGTCGCCCAATATTAAATATTTAGTTGATTTTTTAAAAATATATTAGTATATTATCATATTGGACAAATTGAAAAAGAAGAAGACTATGGGCTTGTTTGGCACAGCTTTCAAAGATCTTTTAGAGCTCAAAAGATCTTTTAGGAGTGTTTGGATGAATTTTTAGAAGATCTTTTTGTATCCAAAAGATCTTTTTAAAGAAGCATGGACCCACCATCTTTTTTAAGAAGATCTTTTTAGACTTTTACTTCAAGAAGTAAAAGCTATCCCAAACAGGCCTTATGTGTCTTGTGTCTTGAGTCTTGATTTAGTCTCTCTCTTTAGCTTTTAATGAATTGGTGGTCCCCTTATCTTTAATACTTTTTTTTTCTTTTTGTTAAAAGTTGGTCCTCTTCTCTTGTCTCTTTTTTTTTTGTTAGAAGGTGGTTCCCCATCTTTGGTGATGGTAAACGACATAACCAATGCCACTTTTAGAAAAACAATTAAAAAAAAAACTTCTTCTCTTTTCAAATCTCTCTCTCAATCATCTCAGCTTATTCACCTACTTTCTATGCCTCTCGTCTCTCAACTCTCACCAGTCACTGCTGCCTTTTCCTCTTAGTTTCTCAACTCTCTCGTTACCACTTCATGAAAGCATCCTTACGCTTATGCTGAAGATCTCAGCAGTTCTGGAAACTCTAATTCCATATCCAAAAATGACGGGTTAACCTGACCAACCCAATAACTTTGTTGGCCGGTTTACACATATTCTTTATAAATATTGGGCAAGTTTCAGGTTGCGAAATTGCAACATAAAAATGAGTTAGGCGGACTGGCGGGGCGCTGTAATCCGCACAACCCGACCGATGCTCACCTCTACTAAATTACGTTGAGAAGTTCTTTATTTTTTATAATTATTATTATTATTTTTTCAGGATTATAGCGAAGATGGAAACTGAATTCTACATTGGCACCTTCTTTTATTTTATACTCTTATTATTATCATTTTTTAAGGATTATAACTTAACTTGGTCCTATTGAAGCCATCTGAAATAAAATGGACTTTTTTTAGCAATTCCACAAAAACGTATCATTTATAGCAGTTTTTTTTTTCCTAAAATAAATTAATTGCTATGATTCCTTAAAGAAAAAAAAAAAAGAGAAGAAAGAAAGAAAAATTGCTGTGAATCTAAGGACTGGATTAGATTATATGGATTGGATTGGAAAAAATAGAACTGTACTGATTGGATAGGACTATGTTGACTATAATACTGTGTTTGATAAACTGTTAGATTAAGCAACAGAAAAAAGACTCCAGTGTTTGGTACATGATCGGATTGGACTAATATTTTTTTTTAAAAAAAATCAAAATTTAAAATTCTAAAAGCTTAAATTGAAGTAAAAAAAAAATATATATGAAAAAAATGTAAAAAAAAAAATTAGCATTTTAAAAAATTATCCATATTGAAATGCAATTTATGAAAATTTAATTTTGTTAGAAAAAATATATTATAAATTGGAAATTGAGAACATTTCAAAACAAAATCATCATAATAAGGAAATTCATTGTCAAAATACAAGGTGGAAAGCTACTCTTAAAATCAAAATGCTACTGCAATATCCACATTACCTAAATCTACAGAGACCAGATATTTTAAAAATTCTTACCACCAGTAAATAATTGGTACGCAACTTACGATCCAAGGAGGTCAAGATATACACGAGCCTAATCTTTTTCGCCGGATCTAAATGTCTTGACTCAAACGAGTACATAACATCATAACTTAATATTACTGAACGTATAAATCTTACTCATTATAGCCTCCAACCTCAAAAGAAAAATCAAAATAAAAAAGGAAATTTGCTCCTGCACAATGTACATGAAATTATACAATTGTACATACTGAAAGCAAATTGGATCTTAAAAGAGGCAGCAAGGTGAACAGTAGGGGTGGCAATTTAGGTCACGACACGATAATACGACTCGAAAACGACACGAAGTTAGCGGGTTTGAGTTTGTCTTAAATAGGTACAGGTCAAAACAGGTTAAATCCGATTAAACACGATTAAATAATAGGTCATTAGCAGGTTAACCTGTTAAACCCGAAATTGACCCGTTTAACACGATTAAATTTTTTGAGACATTGTATTATCTTGTGTGTACCAAGACTTAAAACTTCTCTTTTATGTTTTATGTACTAAAACTTGAAAGTTTTATTTTGGTTTTAAACTTTAGATTGTGTGTTATATTTATTTAATTATGGTTGCTTGGTTATATTAGAAATATAAAATAAGTTAATAGATTATATTAACTTATATTGAAAATGTGAAATAGGTTAACATGTTAAAATTAATAGGTTAATGCGTTATGTCAAGTTGAACCAAATACAACATATTTAATATTAACATATTAAATTGAGTTCAATTAACGTGTTAACAGTATACAGGTTAGCAGATCGTGTTACGTTAGACACAATCTGAATACGACCTATTTAAATAACATGTTAAATGTGTCGCTCACAGGTTAACCTGTTTATTTAGCATGTCGGGTGTGGGTTTACAAATCATGACACGAATAATAAACGTGTCGGGTTTGAATTTGGTAATTGCTCGTTATATATATGCCTCGACACGACGCGAATATGACACGACAACACGAATTGCCACCCCTAGTGAACAGGTCAGAGGGGAGGTCATTGCCGCCCAATTCCAGATCCACTGCCGAGAGAATTTTACACTGACGGCGGACATCATGGTCTTTCAATGCACTCAAAGAACTCTCTTTGCCCTTAAACTTATTATGCACAGGGAACACAATGTTGCCAGAAACACTCAAAAACAGAACCAAAAACGACAACAAACCCGGCAACGCCAATCTCATTCGAGGATCAATTAAAACACAAAAATCTTAAAATTAAACGAATACCCAGTATCGAAAACAATTCGCCATAAAAGAAAAAAAAAAAGGACTCAGATGACACCATTAAAGCACCAGAGATCAATCTTCAGTACCCCAGATAACAAGTCGTCATACCAAAAAAAAAAAAAAAAATCAGCAAGAAAGAAAGAAAACCAAGCTGGAAAATCGGTCGGCGACCTGAACTCGACGACCGCAGTCAGTGTGAGGAAGGAGGAGCCGATGCGAGAGAAAAAGGGTGAAACCGTGAAGGAGAGGGGTCTGTCTTTGTCTTTGGAAAAGAATCAAAGATAATCTAAGGACTAATAATCCTATTTGGTTGGGATTATTTATCTTTCAAAGCAATGGACTATTTTAGATCGTTGGACTATTTATCCGGTCAAAAATTGTCCCTAAACGTGGGACTAAGATTATTTATCTCAATCCTAGTCCCATTCCTGTGTGCCAAACAAGGCTTAATAGTATGAAATTCAGACTTGATTAATAATAATTTAGACTAAAATGATTTTTTTTAAATGTGTTTTAAAAAAAAATTATATTAGTATCACAATATTGTATGATTAGGGTCGCACAATTTATGACCATTGATTGATTGTAGAAAAATCATAGTTTTATTGTCACAAATTTTGGGACGAGAGTCACACAATATTACGACACATTAGAAAAGTCATTTTTCAAAAGACTCCTAAAAGATTTATGAGGAGTTATAGTTGCACCCTACGTAATTATTAAGACACCCCCTACAATAAATAAAAAGACAAATTATGACAAAAATTAAAAGCTATGTTAAAAGCACACCAAATATCTTCTAAAGCTAACTTTCTTTCTTGCAAATCTATGAACTAAAATAAATTGTTAGTTTTTAATTTTTAGGATGAAAATATTGAATCATTGAATAAAAGGAGAGAAACAAACAATTTACACAAGAAAATGAAGTGCAAGATACTGGGAAAAAAAATAAAAGAATAAAACAAAGCAAACTGAGTACATAGCAAAAAAATTTCACTTGCCCTGCTTTAATTTAAAATTAAAAAGATTATCAAAGAAATTAGAAATGAATGAGATGAATTACGCATAAAAATAAATTTAAAAAAAAAAAAGAATAAGGCAAAATAAGGAAATGAATTTTGAATGAGAACATTCATAGGAAATTAAAATAGAAGAAGAATGAAGATGGGGTGCCTTTCTTTTTTTCTCTTTTTTTTCTCCCTTAAATATCCAGTTTAGTCATTTTATTTGTCAATGGGGTGCTTTTATGCTGAGGTGCGGTGCATATATAATCCCCCAAGATTTATTTTTCAAAAGATTCCTAAAAAAGTCATTTTAGTCCAAATTACTACTATCCATGTCAAATTCCCGAATACTATCTAACAAAACCGCTAACGAGCCTAATTACCTCGAATATAGAAGATCCATTACATTAACTGCCCTAGCTTGAACCCTGGTCCTAATTGGGCCCTAGTAGAATTTAAATGACATTTTAGTACTACTTTTCAGAAATTGTTGTTACTGATTGAAAAGAATAAAAATTGAATGTTTTTATAAAAAAAATTTCGTTTTTTTCACCTCATTTTAAGAAATGGTCAATTCTTCAACCAATTCATAAATGTTTATTCTTTTTTTAATCACTTTTTGCAAAATAATCCTTTTTTAGTCTTTTTTTCCTTTTAAGTGTCAATTTCATATCAGTAAATCAACTAAGCGTCAAGATACTAATATACAAGTTTTTTTCTCATAAATTAAACTGACAGACTAATATAAATAGACAAAAACTGATATATTTTAGCTTTCTTAATATACTCGGCCATTCTGCAAATCTTTTTAATAAATTTGTCCATTTCGCGATGTGTTTGAAAAATGATCATTCTTATACTTCACAAATTGTGACCATAAAATCATGATTCTTTTAGAACTAATAATTGGTCACAAATTGTATGACCATGCGTCACACGAAGCCACACAATACTGTAACACTACTAGAAAAGTCATTTTTCAAAACACTCATAAAAAACTATTTTAATCTAAATTATACTATTATTTATGTCAATTTCCCAAAGAGAAAATTTGATTTTTTATGGTAATTTTTCAAAAAAAAAATGAAAACCCCCAGAATTTGAAATTGTTCTGAAAAATCATGGATTTAATTATAAAAATACTATTTTTAAAAGTATTTAAAAAAAATATTCCATTTTATTAATTGATAAGATACTTAATGTTATGTGAAAAGATGCAATACCATTAATTTGGTGGTGCTTAATCTAGTAATTGTCCTTTCCAAATCATTTGATCTATAGCTCTAATCATTTGATCTATAGCTCTAATATATGTGTATATGTTGATAGTCAGTGACAACTAATTTGATTAAGTTAGTTAGGATATTATAACAGAAAATTAGTTAGGAGTTAGTTAAGACTGTACCATAATTACTCTAACTAATTCTTGATGATGTGTCAACTAAGTCCTTAATTTCATGCTCAAAATGTGAGACTTGTTCTGTATAAATATGCTCTGTTTCGAAGGCCAAGAATAGAGTGAAAATAGAGTGCGGAACTGAGTGTTTATTGAACAATTGCTGTTGTATTACACATATTGCAACATAGGAGATTTCTCTGTAGGTGATTTCTATGTTTTATGTTGCAGTATCAACTCTGTATTCTGTGAGCTGAGAGATTCGTGACTATACTTCTGAAAGGCTTGAGATTAGTTTGTAGTGAGAATCTTGCTCTGTAATTTGAGAGTACATGAGGGTGTAATTTTCTTAGTTAATATTGGATTCGACTAGGGACAAGTTTCATGCCTTGGATATACAGTTTTCGCATTGAAAACTAGAACCAAGTAAATCATGTTAAGTTTCTTTTTTGCTCTGATTTTTCGCTTTATTCTCGACTGTTTGATTGGTCTGGTTGTTCTTCCACCAACAGTGTATATTGGCATGAAACACTCAACGGTGTTTAGCATCTCGTACTGATATATGGAGTCTATATATGAATTTAGAGATGTGCCCTTTAAGGTATTTTTCTTCTTTTATAAGGGGTGAGGTATTTCAACTTTAGCCTTCAATATTAAAAGCATCTAATGTGGTTACCCCTTAACCTAAGCTTAAAAATATGACCACACCCTTTTTCAACATTTTTAATTTCTATACATATATATATAGATAGAAATTAGGTAAAATATGCACGAAAATAGTCATATTTTGGCCTATATGCACTGTTTAAAAAATATCTGAAAAAATATGCACGGAGACGAAACTACCCTTAAAAATATTAAGAAAAAACTATGCATATCACATTTAATTGATCCGAATCTCTCTCTCTCTCTCGCATAAAAATTCTCTTTCGACTGAAAATCTCAGGTAATCTAAGAATTATAGTACTCTATAATCCATATTCGCACAAAACATCGTTCTCATCTTTTACAGCGCCGTCAAACTCATCATTTTTCTATCTAATCTCTTCATTCTTCTCCACATGGTTATGGGTATAGTCTAAAATAACATATTATCAAATTTCGAGCTATTATGAGGTAATTTATGTGTGAAAAAATCTTTTTGAGGGTAATTTTTGCGAGTTTAAAAAAAAATCGCGATAATTTTCGATGGTTTTTCGATGATATTTCGATGAAAATGATAATCTCAATTAAATTTCGATGAAAATGATATTTTTGACAATTTTCGATGCAATTTCGATGATATTTCGATAAATTTTCGATGGTTTTTCGATGATATTTCGATGAAAATGATAATCTCAATTGAATTTCGATGAAAATGGTATTTTTGATAATTTTCGATGCAATTTCGATGATATTTCGATGCATTTTCGATGTATTTTCGATGAAAATGGTATTCTCAGTAATATTTCAATAAAGTGGCATTTTTGACAATTTTCGATGCAATTTTGATGTATTTTCGATGATATTTCGATGAAAGTGATATTTTTCATAATATTTGACAGAATTTCGATATAATTTCGATGAAGTGATATTTTCAACAAAATATTATGAAAAATACCACTTTCATCGAAATATCATCGAAAATAAAACGAAATTGCATCGAAAATTATCAAAAATACCACTTTATTGAAATATTACTGAGAATACCATTTTCATCGAAAATACATCGAAAATGTATCGAAATATCGTCGAAATTGCATCGATAATTTTCAAAAATACCATTTTCATCGAAATTTAATTGAGATTATTATTTTCATCGAAATATCATCGAAAAACCATCGAAAATTCATCGAAATATCATCGAAATTGCATCAAAAATTGTCAAAATACCATTTTCATCGAAATTTAATTGAGATTATCATTTTCATCGAAATATCATCGAAAAACCATCGAAAATTATCGCTATTTTTTTTTAAACTCGCAAAAATTACCCTCAAAATGATTTTTCCACACATAAATTACCTCATAATAGCTCGAAATTTGATAATATGTTATTTTAGACTATACCCATAACCATGTGGAGAAGAATGAAGAGATTAGATAGAAAAATGATGAGTTTGACGGTTTTGTAAGAGATGAGAACGATGTTTTGTGCGAGTATAGATTATGGAGTACTATAATTCTTAGATTACCTGAGATTTTCAGTCGAAAGAGAGTTTTTGTGCGAGAGAGAGAGATTCGGATCAATTAAATGTGATATGCATAGTTTTTTCTTAATATTTTTTAGGGTAGTTTCGTCCACGTGCATATTTTTTCAGAGATTTTTTAAACAGTGCATGTAGGTCAAAATATGACTATTTTCGTGCATATTTTACCTAATTTCTCTATATATATGCATGTAATTATCAGAAGTTGGGCTCTATCTATACTCATACGTGCAAATTATTTGGGCCCATTAAAAAGTAGAGAGGCATTCTTAGAGCTCATGCTCCCTGAAAAATAATTCCGGATTTTCGCCCATTTTTCCATGTTTGTGTAACATTTTGCTTCGGCATATCACATTCTGTTTATGGCGTATAACATTTTTGTTGTGGATTGCACTCCGCCTCATTTTTCTTATAGGACATTATAGTTGAACCTTGTATATAGATAATTCTTATATATGGGTATTGTTTTGTCTAATTAAAATTCATCTCGCACGTTTTTTCATGATAAAAATTTAAAAAAAAAAAAATATTAAATAATATGTATTTATCTTCTTTTTATTTTTTTTCCTAACTACCTAAATCATGATAATTGTTAAATAATGATCCAACAGCTAAAAAAATAATTCTAAATAAGTAAAAAAAAATATTTAACTACACTAAATTTATATCAAAACTATTATTGAACTATAAATGATCACAAGCAATAACNAAAAAAATAATTCTAAATAAGTAAAAAAAAATATTTACTAGATTATGTCATATATATTTATTTATTTATGCGCCGTGCATATATATATAAGAGCTACATCCATTGTTTGTTTATATATAATTGGTCGCTGAGGACGTTTCACTTTTGTGCCGACAGGGACAGAGAAAAATCAAGAGACTATTCCAGAGTCCGAATAATCAGTTTCAGTGACCCATATTGTATGGTCATTTGTGCATGTGATTGTGTCTTTATAATCTTATTTGTGCATGTGATTGTGTCTTTAAAATCTTGCCTTAATTATGGGCCAGGGGAAGGGATGTATATATAGGATATAGCTGCCTAATTCTATATGTTCGTATTATTGTTATTGTCTTTTGACCTATTTTGAAACTTCTCAAGTGATGTCCAAATCATCAGCATGTATATATATATATATATGTTTGTTATCAGGCTGGATGATTCTGTTTATGATTTAGCTAATATAAATTACGTTTTTTTAATATTATATTAGTTAAATGTGACATATAATGACAAAGAGAACTAGTCTCATTAAGAGACTACATCTATGATCTTTGTTATCAGTTGGGCCCATTAACATTTAAGAAAAAAAAGAAGTTAGAGAAATTTAGATGGATGACCAAAATTTTAAATTTGATTAAATAAATGTCCACTTTTAAAATTTTATAGCTGAATGTCTAGGTATATATATTTTTATACTTGGTAGATACACATATCTACCAAATTTAGGTACTGTACTGAAATGTACTGGGTATATAATTTTTTATACTTGGTATATAAAATTTTACACTTGGTATATATGCATATATACTGGACATTTTGCTATAATATTTGACAAAGGGACATTTACTGAAATTAGACTCAAAATTTGGTCATATTTCTATAAACCCCGGAAATTAACTAATTTCCTGCGTAGGCGCCAAACAAAATAAGAATATTATATTACGGACGTACGTAAAACAGTCCTAAAAATTAAAATTGCCATATATTATACCAATACATTCATGATAATTCATGCATTTTCACGTTTCCATTCATTTCATGCATCTTCATATGAATTAACTTTTCTACGTATTGTCTCAACCCGTGACTATATATAGTTACATTTATGGATTTTCTGATTCGTGATACACGTGGCCACCAAATAAATGGAATATTTATTTCATGTACTCTAAATTGTCTCCAATACTCTATATGAAGAACTCGATCGATTTTTTATTTTTTTAAATAAATTTCCTATTCTTTCTTTTCCATGCGATTCCCGACATGCTTTATAGAAATCCGGTGATGATCAGAATTCTAGATGCACATTTCGTTAACGGTATATTTGATTGGTTCATGAAGAGCTAGCAGCAGGAAATTATTCTCAGTTGACTACATATATAGGGTAAACTAAAAAAAAAATAACTTGAGATTTAAGTATTCTGTAATTTAAAGTCTGAAGTTTGGACTCTGTAAAATAATACTCTGAGATTAAGAAATTCTAAAAATTAATGCTCTGAATTAATTTTTTGAATAACTTTAACTAGTAAAAGACAACAATATTCTCAAAATTAAGGAGAATAATAATAATTAGTCTAGTTTTAATAGAGGATATTACTGATTTTTCGTTACTAAAATTGGTCCAGAAGTCGGTCTATGATACTAATTTTCAAAAATTCTTACTCGCAATATACTAATTTGCAGATTCCAAACTTTAGAATTTAAATTGCGGAACACTTTAAATTTAAGGGTATTTTTTTTGGAGTTCATCTCAAGACCAAAAATCCAAAGCCCTGACTTTTAGTAATTTTAGATGAAAGAATAATTAAATATTAGTTTTATAAAATTCAAGAAAAATCAGATATTAAATAATTTCGTTTTGGTCTTCAAATCATTATGAATTCCATAATCGTTTAAACTCTTATTAGTATTTAATTACTTAAGAAAAATATTCGTTAAAGTTTAAGAATATTTATAGCTATCTCATTTGGATATTTGTTGAGAAATTATAAGTTTTTTTTTTTTTTTGATAAATTAAGTTAAACTGAAAACTTTAGTCCAATGACCAAGATAATTTACAAAGAATTAAGTTCTCAAATGAATAACAAAATCATCCTTATATATCCACTTACTAATTTTGGCTAAATAATTGAAAAAGGAAAGGAAATTAACAGAGTAAAGTACCCACCAGGGAAGAGGAGTGGGAAAGCAAGTATAAGCTACGCAGCTTGTCTGACCACCAAGATTACTACTTTAAATAGACAAACACCTAAAAGTGGGAGAAGTAGGGGGTAGGTAAGTATTCACATACTAAGTAGTAATTCAATTAACCTTTTGAATGGATGCAATTTTACTAAACCTATATGGTTAATACCTTTTCCAAAATTCATTTATAAACTAAGTTTATAAAATAATTGAGGGCGCGTCTACAGTAGGGGTGCCCCTACGTAGGGCCCTGTCTATTCACCGTTGGATAGGAATCTGTATATAAATAGATTCTCCACAGATTCCCGTTATTCCCCACAGATTCCTATCCAACGATAATTAAGGCATGACCCTACGTAGGGACGCCCCTACCGTAGCCATCCCCAATAATTGATGTCTCGAATAATCTCATACTCAAAACTAAAACTAAATCTACATAATTGTACATATCATAAATCAACTAAGTATATGTGTGAGCTCTCATCCTCCCATCACGGCTCTGTAATACCTTTGTAAGAGAAGTACCTAGCATCCTGATACTACCCACAGGTATATCAGCAAAAAATATGCGCATGGGCCTAAGTCTTCCACCTAGTATTGCAGTAACTCGCTAATGATCTAAACTATCATGATGCAATAATGGAACCCAAATGTGTGGTCCTATGGTATGTACAACATATAATCGTTCACAACAACCATGTATCCAATAATCAAATCATGCTTTAAAATCCAAATTAGCATTATTCTGGAATTTACTATAATATGGTAATACATCGCTGTTTGCCCCATAATCACACTGTAAAAATATGTATAAAAGTCCACACAGTCCAATCCCAGCATAATCCAATAATTTTCAACAATTTCTTAAATCATCACAAAATCAGGATTTTTCATAAATAACTTTTAATGCATTTGTAAATCAAAACAGATATGAAATTAAGTCATCGAACTTCTACCTCAATATGGTAGCTATACCAAGCTAACAACGCTCGAAGAAACTCCCAATGATTACTTGGGTGCTCGAACGATTGTTTTTGGGATTCCGGTAAGTCCATTTGAAAAAGTGACTTTTCTATCAGAGCCTCAGATGAAGAAACGGAGGTCACCACTGAATTCAGAGCATCCAAAAATACTAGGTTAGATATATATCTTATCAAAAGTAAGTCCTGGGGCGGGACCCGCCCCGTGGCATGTAAAACAATTCATGAGCTTCGGAATTTGTGTCATTTCGAAACATAGCGATATTATATATCAAAACTTGTTTTTAGACCTGAGTAAATCTAATTTTGAAATCAGAATTCAATTTTGAGATCCCGAGTCTTAAATTGGCTTTAAATTGGAAAATTATAAAAATATCTCTTTTTGGAATTAATTTGAAAAAGTCCACCTTTTTCAAAGTATTTAGAAAAATATCCTCTTTACTGATTATTTACAAAAAAATAACTTTCCTAAAATATTTCAGAAAATATCATTATCACAGAATTGTTTAGGAAAATATCCCTTTCGAAAATATTTAAAAAAGTATCAATGTCACTGATTATTTGTAAAAATGTCATTTTTGCAATAATATTTCGGAAAGTAACAGTTTTCTAATCTCAGCCCAAGGCCCAAACTGAATAGTAACAAATTTCAGTCCAACACTATGCAATTTTGCAAAAATATCATTTTTCGTTCTGAATTAGGAACATACCACATTTTTCAATTCAAAAATTAACATGCTTCTAGATATTATTTTAACTTTTACAAACCGTAATTATTCATGATTTTTAACCTTGTTTCACCTCATATAATTACCTCGGGTAAAATAATTACTTAACAAAAAATTATAAAAATATCACTTTTTAGAAACTTCAGTAAAACGGCCAAATAGTGAAACTCTTACCAGCGGCGAGTTAACAGCCGAAACAGATTGAAAAATGACAGCGACGAGGAGACGAGTCCAACAGTGCCAGTGGTGTCACGAAACGACGTCCGACGGAGCTCCAGTGGCCGAAAAACGCCGCTAGAGGTGGAACTTTCGAAGGAAGATTTCTCCGGTGGCAGGGCTCGATTTCCAGCGCGGCTGACAGCGTTGGGTTCATTGACCGGAGACGATGGATGTGGGCAAGCGCGTCTGACAGCTGGGGCGGCAGTGGCTCGGCAGCTGGTCACGATAGGTCGGGCTCTTTTTCTTCTTCTCTCGAGCCCTCTCTCGTGAAAAGAAGAAGAATTTGGAACCCTTCTAAAAAAATTTAGAAACTGTGGGCCCTTAATAAAATATTCAAACTGTGGGCCCTTAATTAAATATTCAAGATATTTGGTATAAAATAATCCAAAAATTCTTATTTACTAAATTGCCATTGGGTCAAAAATTATACTTATACTCCTATTTGAATCAAGTTTTTACAGTTCACCCTATCTATATATATCTTCCAAATAGAACTGCTTAAAAGGAAGTAGGCTCCAAGCGAAATTCACATGCATAATAATATAGTACAAACCTAATCTAGTCATTTCAAAAATGGATTTGATTCGTTCTTCTTTCACATCATTTCGCTACATTGAAAGTCCGGTTTTCAACTAGATTAGACAAATTTGTTGATTTTAATAGAGAAAAGACCTATGTTTCTTTTAGGGTTATAGCTACCATCTCAATCAAATGAGATAGAACATATATATGTGTGTGTATATATATATCCTTGATTGCCCATTATGCTAGCTATCATGTACACGTGTACAGCTCCAAAACCAATTATTTTTTATGCTTACAGCAGCTTAATAATTGGACTTTCTTTTCCTTTTCTTTGCTTTGGCACAAATTTGTACGTAGCAATGAGAGTAATGAGAGTAAAATAATGTATTTCCGACGTGACAAGAGTTGTACATGATAACATCTAAATTAAGCATCCATAGAGATTGACTCCTATACGGTGGTCAATCTATGCAAGTACTCGCATCTAATTAAATTAAGCAGATTAGGAATCATGCTTGTTGAGAATCTTGATCAGATTGTTACGAAGACATATTATGATATATATATATATATATCATAATATGTCTTCGTTTACATGCTCAATATATACATGCTCATTGACATCATAACCGAAGATGCTGAGAGTCTAGCGAAAAATGGGTTATTGTACAGTCAGTTTTTGGGTACCTGATATTAATGCTACACATACAATTGTTTCGTACTTAGAGTGCTAAAATACTGCTACTGCAGTCGATCGATATTTATATATGTAAGGATCATAATACAGTTAGTATTTTTTTTAGCCATCGGATCTTTATCCAATGAGTACATGATTTGAGTAGTTGAAAATAATAATAATAATAAATATACATTATTTAATACTCTTTTTATCTCTACATTTTATTATGGAAAGACGTACATTCGTGATAAATTTATTTTTTTGAAATGAAAGAATGTGCATGATGAATTTTAATTGGGTAAAATAATAATAGGTTAAAAAGAAATATTGGTGTCCACTGCCATATATATATATATGCATATATTATATTTATGGTGAAAAATTGGTTTAAGCCACACAGCACTCGCGCCAAGTGGATAATATTACGTATTTTAAATCGTTAGTACCTCAACGTTACAAAAAGTTATTAATGATAGAGGATAATGTACCATAATAATTTTTGGCATTGGGGCGACTTTTGCAGTCCTGCATCGTATATGGACCTACTGTATAGTAGTTCGGTTCAAACTCTAATCCACAACTTATGCATTGGAGACAATTGGGCATACCATCCCGCCGAATCCTTAGTACGTACCTTTATATATATATAAAGATATATATATCAACATATATGATACTTTGGACTTTTTTTTTGCCAAGTAGTATTCTTATAACATGAACAGCAATATACACTTATAAATTGTTAGTTTACTTAGGGAGTAGACGCAAGCCTAAAAATAATAGATGAGCTACTTATAGGGTAAGTAGAATCCTATATACTAGCACTTATAATGTGTTATTGTCTTTCATATGAGAATGTTGAAATTGATCTGAGGATATTCATTAGGTTCTTTCTAATTTTTTCCCTATGAAGGCTGGATTATTTGATTTATTTGAATAGTGGTATATACATAAAATTCTTTGATAATTGGTTCCCTGGCCTTTCCTTTCTTGATTCATTTATGATTTTGGCATGGAAAATTCATTCATTCCTTTCGAATAACAATTAATTGGATGAACTATAATTAATTATATGTAATTATCACTTATGAAAAAGAATAATGTACTACGAGGAGAGATTAGAGACGAATTCAATGAGAAAAATTTCAGCATGAAGAGCCAAAATCGATCGGTCTCTGTAAAAATCATGCTTGGCAGAGAAGTAAATTAATAGAGCCCTATTATGAGTTTTTGCTCAATTCCACTCCTTGAATTTATGTACTTTAGCCTCATTAATTTCCGATAGTTCAATTTGTCAACATATGCACTTCGTCACAAAATAAGTATCGTAATATTTATGAATGTACGTACTAACTAATACATGTAAAAGAAGCCCCCAGTTGCATCCACTGGGAGTACCCACTTGTTTCATGGCTTTAAAGCTTTTGTATAACTAACTTTGAAGGTTTCAGTTAACCAAGATAAAAACTTAATATTAGACATTTTTTCTTTTATTCAGCATAAAAGAGAAAAACGATAAAAGTCTTGTTAAAAAATTATTAATCTTATAATCGGATCATGATAAGTTCAATTATCAGTAACTGTCCTTACAAAATTCAAGGCGATGAAAGATACAAAACCTTCTCTTTATAATATTAGGCTTAGAGTTCGTAGATTTAACACTAGCTATCTTAGATTTAGTAGAATTAAAACTTTCAATTAGTGGATGTGTTTCTTTTTTTTTTCACTTTATTTTGTTTTTCTGCTTTGTTTTTTTAGTTTTTCTTCTTTCTAAATAAATTTGCATCTCTTGAGGTTTTGCCCCCCAAAAAATATGTATAAGCATTTACAACCTCTGTAAGGCTTCATGAACCATATATACAACATCCAGAGTAACGGTAGAACAGTAGGACGTCCTAATTAATGATGATTATGTCGATTAAATTAGTACTTATTCATATGATTAGGCCTTAGTTATTATTGTCTCTTTTTTTGTTAAAAATAAATATACACGTCACTATCATTAAGCGTCTGCGTATGGATATATAAATCAAACTAGTTATATGTAGATGCTGTCCCTTGATATGTACCGCCTTCAAATATACATCCAAAGCTCAGCTAATTGTCTCAATAATCGAAATATTGCAACTGTTCTTTAATTACATGAAACAAGCTAACAAAATCCCTTTTTTTTTTTTTTTTNNTCTGCAAAGATGATTGAAATTTGAAAGGACTTCCTTGATCTTATTATATAAAAACGTATACATTGTCTTTTCTGTCTTAATACAAGAGTCAAGACTGCGGTGAAGTCAAAAGTCCCGACTCTTAAAAGCCTGAAGTGGAGAAGGCATGGTGCAGCATCAGAAAGTTTGGCCACCTCCCCAACCATTTTTTGCTAACATACAATGCATTTAATATGTTTTCGTACAACAATATTCCTTGGTTCTTTTTGTTCTTTTTACAGTAGGGACGCCCCTACGTAGGGTCCTGTTTATTCACCGTTGGATGAAAATTTGTATATAAATAGATTCTCTACAGATTCCTGTTATTCCTCACAGATTCCCATCCAACGATAATTAAGACATGACTCTACGTAGGGACGCCCCTACCGTAGCCATCCCCTTATAATCATCGTTTTATGGATATTATTACTCATACATACCCAACTTTTGGGGTGATTTATTTTGTGTTCTCCAATTAATATACAACAAAAGCAAGTCATCATGTCCAATCAAAATTTATGCAAGCAATTACCCACCCTCTAATCTCTATACACTCAAAAAAAAAAAAAAAGACGCACTCTCTCTAAAATCCGCGTGGCAAATAATCTCTTGAAAATCAGCTTATGAAGTAGATTATTTAATTAATGAAAAAAAAGGCCAAAAAAAAAGTTGAACCAACCAATTTACTTGCTATATATGACTGGTTGTTTCTTTCACAAGAATGCTAGAGGAAAACCCGTTTAACCATTGCCAAAATACTGGGCCTTCTCCATCAACCGGCGGCGCCACCCATCACCACAGCCAACACCGCCACCTCCACCTCCATCTTCATCTCCTCTTACCGAACACCCATGTGGGTCTTAATGCAAAATACACACCTCCATTAACAACAATCCTCCAGCCATTAAGAACCAGCTAACACTAGTACTATAACAGGTCTATTCCTTTCTAACCTTTTTCTACATTATGATTGTGCATGCGTGGACACAATACCTTAATGCACGCGCTTTGTATCTTACATGAAATCACTTTATCATTTCTCTTCAGGGGGGAAAAAAAAAAAAAAAAAACCCCAAAACCTCTGTTTTGTTGGGCTTGTTGAATTGAGAGTGTTCTCATTTCATTTATAGATTCCGGGTTAGGCCATGGCGGCAATCGTGAAGGAGATCCTGGCTAGGCCAATACAATTGGCGGACCAGGTTACCAAGGCCGCCGACGACGCACACTCGTTCAAACAAGATTGCATGGAGCTCAAGGCCAAGACAGAGAAGCTCGCCGCTCTCCTCCGCCAAGCGGCCAGAGCCGGCAACGACCTCTACGAGCGCCCCACGCGCCGCATCATCGACGACACCGAGCAAGTCCTCGACAAGGCCCTCACCCTCGTCATCAAGTGCCGCGCCAACGGCATCATGAAGCGCGTCTTCACCATCATCCCCGCTGCAGCCTTCCGAAAAACCTCGACGCAGCTCGAGAATTCCATTGGCGATGTCTCGTGGCTCCTTCGGGTTTCGGCCTCGGCCGATGACCGCGACGACGAGTACCTCGGCTTGCCTCCCATCGCGGCCAACGAGCCTATCCTCTGCCTAATATGGGAACAAGTGGCGATTCTTTACACGGGCTCGATGGAGGAGCGGTCGGACGCGGCGGCTTCTTTGGTGTCGTTGGCCAGGGACAATGATCGGTACGGTAACTTGATTATAGAGGAAGGTGGGGTTGCGCCGCTTCTGAAATTGATTAAGGAAGGCCGAATGGAAGGTCAGGAGCATGCCGCCAGGGCAATTGGGCTTCTGGGGCGTGACCCGGAAAGCGTCGAACAGATTGTGAACGCGGGCGTGTGCAATGTGTTTGCGAAAATCCTCAAAGAAGGTCATATGAAGGTTCAGGTGGTGGTGGCCTGGGCCGTCTCGGAACTGGCCGGGAATCACCCTAAATGTCAAGACCACTTTGCCCAGAACAACGCAATTCGGCTTCTCGTTAGCCATCTAGCTTTTGAGACCATTCAAGAACATAGTAAGTACGCCATTGCCACCAAACAGCAAATGTCGATCCATTCCGTGGTAATGGCCAGTAATAATAACCAGGAGTCCAATACCAACAAGAAAGAAAACAAAGAGGAATCTAGTCACATGTCGCACCCAATGGGGAATCAATCACCGAGCCAGATGCATAATTTGGTGACCAACACTATGGCCATGAGAAGTAATAGTAATAGTACTCCTGGCCAAACGAAGCAGCCACCGCTGCCGCCACAGAATAATCAAGCCGGGAGTCAGCATTCCCACCACGGGAAAGGGAATCAAAACTCCGGCAATGCAAAGCAACAAATCCATCAACACTACAACACACCGGTTTCGTTAGCCGGGGCTAGTATCAAGGGAAGGGAATTCGAAGACCCTGCAACAAAAGCCGAGATGAAGGCAATGGCAGCCAGAGCACTCTGGCAGCTCTCGAAGGGAAATGTGGCCGTCTGCCGTAGCATAACAGAGTCTAGAGCGCTTTTATGCTTCGCGGTGTTACTGGAAAAGGGTCCAGAAGATGTTCAATCATATTCAGCCATGGCATTGATGGAAATCACAGCCGTAGCAGAGCAAAACTCTGATTTGAGACGATCTGCTTTCAAGCCCACTTCCCCTGCCGCTAAAGCCGTCGTGGAACAGCTCCTGAAAATCATCGAAAAGGCTGATTCGGAACTCCTTACACCTTGCGTCAAAGCCATAGGGAACTTGGCTAGGACTTTTCGGGCCACCGAGACAAGAATGATTGGACCATTGGTAAAGTTGCTAGATGAAAGGGAGCCAGAGGTTACCATGGAGGCTGTGATTGCTCTTAACAAGTTTGCTTGTACCGAAAATTTTCTTCATGTTAATCATTGTAAGGCAATTATAGATGGAGGTGGGACTAAGCATTTGATCCAATTGGTTTATTTCGGCGAACAAATGATTCAGATTCCGGCCTTGATTCTATTATGTTACATTGCGTTACATGTTCCGGATAGTGAGGTACTTGCTCAAGAAGAGGTGCTTATAGTTCTTGAATGGTCAACGAAGCAGGCTCATTTGGCTGAAGAACTCTCAGTTGATGCACTACTACCAGAAGCCAAAAGTAGGTTGGAACTTTATCAGTCTAGGGGTTCAAGAGGTTTCCATTGATCTAACTCAACCAGATGTAAAACATTGTCATGGAGACAAACTAATTGCTCTACTTTTCCTCCTTAGTGTTTTAATTTCTCAACTCCTACGATAAATGTATATAAACTAGTTCTGAACATTTGATCCTCTTCATATTGCCCCAATCTGCAAGTAATTTGTTCAGAGGAGTCCTCATATCTTGCTTATCTTTTTCTACTACATTTTTCCCTCCGTTCAAATTGTTTAGTACTTCAATATTCTTGCTATCTTGCTTTATTTCTTTCTTTTGCTTTTTAGGTTTATCAATAATGTGAATTGAGTTGGTCATTTAATATACTCGCACCCAAAACATTTGTCAATAAACGTCGTACAAATAAGGATCGATTCAATTCAATAACTTGATCAAGATTGCTACAAAAATTAAGAAATAGAAACAAAAGATAAGAAGGATGGAAACCACAAGAAAACATGACATTTTTATCAATGTCACGTAATGCACGAGATCTTATCGGAAAGGAAAAAAAAAAATGTTGTTGGTGTGATGATTATTTCTTATCAGTGTAGTTATTATACATTATTATGACTCAAAACTTCACACTCCTATCACAATCTGTTGGAATTTTTCTTTCTTTTTTCTTAATGGGTTATTTTCTCCTCAAATGTTGGTATCTTCTAGATCTACTTATTTCTAAAGGACAGTACTATACAAATATGATATAGACACAGGAATTTTAGGATCCAACTTACCAAATCTGAGTGAAACAGGGTTCTTTGGAGACTTGGTTTCATGCCCATCAATTTTCACGGCTCAGGCAACTTTGAAGATTGAATGCAGACACCATACCATAAATGCTTGAAAGAAACCAGTCTCTTAAAACGATTGCCCCGTAAGACCAAAATAGTCATGATGGATTTGACAACATAAGAACATGATACGAGTCACATAATCATGATGACGCCAGAGTACTTTATCTCGACATTTAAAGCCAGAGATGCTTTTTGTTCACTTATTGAAAACTACTTGACGAGGTTAACAGTTTGCTATAGACAATTATTGAGGTACCTTATCTAAGATTCAAATATGAAGGGTATGGCTCTCATATGAGCCCATCACAGTTTCATATGTATAAACAGCTCTACTTATGTATGTTAAATACGCGGAATCTAATTATTCATCATGACAAAATATTGGCATAATGGACACGCAAATCGACTTTCAAGGTAAAGTCGATGTGGAGTTAAAAAGGGTGGTAAATTCCCCTGCTATGGTTGTGGGAGGTGGAGCCCTACGCAAAATATTATTATTAGTTAATTACTCGTAAGGGTACATTGGGTATTTAGCACATATATTCGATTACCATGGTTATTCTAGTATAAAAGGACAGTAGGTGTGGATTCGAAGAGAGATAAAGAGAGAATTAGCATAGTCTAAATGAGAGATGTGAGATTTTCCTATATTCTTTATTGTTGTAAACCTACAGCGACTAAAAATTGATGCAACTCTCTATTGAGAATCTCAATAAACCATTCTAAATATTGTATGTGTGTGGGGCCCACTAACTTAATCGTTCACCACGTGGACAATGTGGGGCCCATTCTCGGATCACTTGCTACGTGGACGGCCTGCTGTTACACAGTTGCGGGGAAAATCATTTAGCAGTCACGTGACCCGCATGAGGCATCTCAAGGCCCGCCCAGTTGTCGAGGAACAAGGTTAAGCCCATCTGAGAACTTAGGCGGGCTCGGCCCATCCGACCCTTGCATCGACAGCTGGGGGTCGGCAGCTTAGAGGGTCTGCCACAGAGTAACGCGTGGGAAGATGTTCACCTCCAGACCCCGACAGGACATTTAATGCGATCCTAAGTAGGTGTGTGAGCAGGTAAGCCGATTTGACAGAACGGCTGATTGTTGACATCTTCTCACCTCGAGCCCATTCCGGGAACAGTGGCAGAACGCAAGTCATGTCAGCCATGGAGAGATCTCGGCAGCCTGTACCCGTGATCTCGGGAAGTAGACATGATGAAAAGGAGGTACTTGCTCCTAGGAATGGGCGCGAACAGTACCCATTCCTGGAGAATATATATACACACGTATCCTGCATAAACAAGGATTATTGAAAAAGATATATAGTCTCTGATATACCAATTGCTCCTCTCCGTGAGAAAGTATCTGACTTAAGCATCGGAGAGTCTTTGCAGGTACAAACCCTTGCCTCCTTCGATCGAGCTCGGAGTCAGGAGAAGTCTGAAGTATTGGGGACACGTGGACAGTTGGCGAGAATCGAGCCAACAGTTTGGCGCCGTCTGTGGGAAAAGAAGTGAAGAATTTGCAACTCCCTCCAGAACGAAAAACCATACAACAACACATGGCACCGTCAAGAACAACGATGAGAAGCACCCGGCCCGAGGTGGAGGAAAGATCCCAGGGGGAAAGGCCCAGCGTGGAACAAAAGTTGGACCAAATGCTTGCCGTCTTGGCAGAAGCTAACAGGAAGGCAGACATGGCCCACCAAGCCGTCCTGGGGTTGAGAGAAGAAGTCACGGTGATCCGCAGAGACAACGTACGCCTTGAGGGACTGTTGGGCAGCGAGGCAAGGAGCGAACGCAGGAACGCTCCTGACGAAGAAGTCCAGCAGGAGGCCCGGGGGGAATGCAACCTGCCCGGCAGAGAACTCCCTGCCCCCTCCGAACCGGTGGTGCGCGAAGAGCAACAAAGCCACACAAAGCCCCCCCGGGCAGATGAGACGAGGGGCAGACAACACCCAAAGGGTCCCGAAGATGCGTACCCGGACTGGAAGCGAGAGATGATGGCGGAGCTTATTCGGAGGCTCGGTACTCACCACGGTCAGACCCCTGCCGACCTGGCGGAACAGGCCGTGCGAGGGATTAACCGAACAGCCTTTGCCGATTGGATTCAATCAGAACCCAAACCAAAAGACTTCATAACTCCGACCATCAAAGTGTTCGAGGGAAAGACCGACCCCCTCGACCACATATATCAGTTCCAGCAGAAGATGGCTCTGGAGACCAGGAATGAGGCCGTGATATGCAAAGTCTTCTCTACCACCCTAGCAGGACCAGCTCTGTCATGGTTCAGACAACTCCCAGAGCGCTCCATAAACGGATTTGAAGATTTCTGCAAGGCGTTCCTGAAACAGTACGCGAGTGCCAGAAGGCAGCAGAAGACAATGCGGGATCTGGACCGGATGGAGCAGTCCGCGGCCGAATCCCCAAGAGACTATTTGTCCCATTTCTTGGACGTAATGTCTCAGATACATAACGCCGATTCGATCCAGGCCGCAAACTCCTTTGTCAGAGGACTTCAACCGGGGTCGATGTTGTCCGACCACCTACTCCTGAATCTGCCGTATGACATGGCCGACGTCCAGGCAAAGTCCGAAGGGGTATTTCGGGTGTTGGACAGCCATCATAAAGTGCCCAAAACTTCCGCGGCAATCTCGACCGCACCAACGCAGCCCCCGACTGCTCAGGGGACAAAGAGATCTGCACC
>JXTC01000088.1:848406-861533 GCA_002914845.1 Trema orientale | reverse complement strand
ATTGAAAAAGATATATAGTCTCTGATATACCAATTGCTCCTCTCCGTGAGAAAGTATCTGACTTAAGCATCGGAGAGTCTTTGCAGGTACAAACCCTTGCCTCCTTCGATCGAGCTCAGAGTCAGGAGAAGTCTGAAGTATTGGGGACACGTGGACAGTTGGCGAGAATCGAGCCAACAATGTGTTTGTTTTTTTATTTTCTATTCTATTGCTGTCATTTGAAAAAGAAAAAACATTATTATATTAATTCGTTTAATTCAAAACAATGTAAACACTTCAATAACTTACAAGCTCTGCATTTTTAATATTGTTTCGGCCAATTAAGGCTACCTCAATTGAAGAGAGGCGTTTGAGTCCTGATAAAGTGAAAAACAAAATGATTTTAATTTTAAATATAAAAAATTTATAATATTGTTACGAATATTAAATCCATATCAATATAGATGAATTACAATCGAAAGCTAGTCTTCAATTCCATTATGATTCGATCACTTTATATATGGATATAACTTTTTATGGATTAGTAAGCATGTTAGTTTTATTCTAACAAATCCAATCTGTCATTGATTTTTTTTTTTTTCTCTTAACCATATTTAAGTGCTTTGATTTAGCGTCGACTTTCAACTTCAATTAATAGCCCCTGAATTATATAGGTTGTACCACTTTGGTCCCTGAATTTTTAACTTATATAACTTACATGGTAGTGACGAAGTGGGTTGGCTCAAGTGGTAAGGACACCTACTACTTGGGATTTCGATCCTAGGTTCGAGTCACACCGGAGGTAGGTATGAAAACCTATTATCCCTAATGAGGTGAGGCGGAGATTGGGTAGTAGTAGGTATTTTTCTTTAATTTCTAATAAATAGAAGTCATTAGTCATTAGTTAAGCCCCACTTTATTTAATAAAAAAATAAAAAACTCACACGGTAATGGTTCATATATTATGTAATTGTTGTAATAAATCTTTTTATCACAAACTGTATTTTTTAAAAAAAAATCATTACAAAATATATAACTTGATAACTGTGGTCAAGAATGAGACTACGAATTTTCAACTTACACAGTAGACTATTAAGACTTATGCAATTATTACAGGAATGCCATTCTTTTACAAACGTTAAATTGTGCAAAACATATAATTTGGTAACTATAGCTATATCGAGATTCTGACTCATTACTCATAGAACTAAACAATGCCTAATTATCAACTCTGTCCATAACTATTTGCTATTAAAAAATTAATAATTTGTGATAAATGGACAATTGGTTTAACAATTGCGTAATTCAGGGATCATTAATATGTAACTTCAAAGTTTAAAGACCAAAATAATATAATGATTATAATTCAAGGCCGTTACTATTATTAACCTATACTCATACTATTTTTTTGTTAAAGAAAAAAAAATCAAAACATTAAGAAAGAATTTCATAATTAGAGTTGACAAAGAATTTCATAATTAGAGTTGACTTTTTGTTGCTGAGCCATGTGAGGGTGAACAATAACTAGCAGTTCGTACAAATTTACAAAAACATATCGTGCTTGTACAACCTGATGATTCCTTGCATAAAAATTATGTATAAGCAAACAATGAAACAATGTTAAACATGTTTTAACACGTGATTAATTTAGGTATGGACTATTGGACCATAATACACTGCCTTTTCACCGGTAGAATCCGAAGGTAAAAAGTGCACAATATAGATGATTCCACTCAGAGACAATTGCTTGAACAGTAAGGATATCACTTACTATAAATTTGGATTATGGAAATTTAGATTACTGTAAATCACGACCTGTATACTTCAGTAGGTTTAGAACTATTACCTACCTATTGGGAAAAGACTAAAGAGGGCTTGCTATAGATGCATAATGCATCTAACTGAAGCACTGATCATAATTCTCTGTTGAAGTGGATGCATCCACATACCGACATACTGACACACGTATAAAGCTAGCATAACATTTATTACAAATAACAAGGACTGATACCAGTGGCAGAAAAAAAGTAATCAGATATGACGATTAAAATATTTATCAAAATACCCCTTTCGGCTTGTAAACACACACACACAAAATATATATATATATATACATATAGGGCGCGTCTATAGTAGGAGCGCCCCTACGTAGGGCTCTGTCTATTCACCGTTGGATGAGAATCTGTATATAAATAGATTCTCCACAGTTCGCGTTATTTCCCACAGATTCCCATCCAACGATAATTAAGGCATGACCCTACGTAAGGACGCCCCTACCGTAGTCATCCCCGGGTAAGAAGACTTTTTTTTTTCCCTTTTATCTAATTCGTATTCTTTTAGAATTTTTTTATATTTTTGGGCGTGTCTACAATAAGGGCGCTCCTACGTAGGGTCCTGTCTATTCAACGTTAGATGGGAATCTGTATATAAATAGATTCTCCACAGATTCCCATTATTCTCCACAGATTCCAATCCAACGATAATTAAGACATGACCCTACGTAGGGACGCCCCTACCGTAGCCATCCCTTTTTTTTATACTTGGTATCCGTTATTAATTTTTACTTTCTAAAATACATCTTTACATCCTGAAATGTGATTTCGGTAAATTTGGACTGAAAATAATGTATTGAACTTGAGAAGGTACACATTGTTACATGTTTGAAATTTGAAATTGAAAAGTGAACGTTGATAATAAAATAACTAAATTCTATACAAAATTAAAATTATGATATATTAATCATCCATCGTTTCAGTTTTCAAATTTCAACTATTGATTGCCCATATTCAAATATTTTTAAAAGAGTGATTTTTTCCGCTTTTAAGAAGGGGATCAAGATGTGTTATTTGCCCAAATACTCCAAAGGCCCTGTGATATGCTAACATGGGATTCAGATAGATAATCTATACCCGAATAATCTCATGTGAATATGATATTATACCCGAATAATCTCATGTGAATATGATATTAGGTAGCCCACTTTCATTTCACATTCCAATGGGTCTTACTTTCAAGAGACTTTTTTGTTTTCTTTTTAAATTTAAATTAAATTAAAACACTTTCATTTTACATTCCAATGCTAGAGAGTCACACCTTATAAAAAATAATTTTATTTAAACATAGAATAATATTACGCATATCCCAACCAAATCTAATCTATTCAAATTGTAATAATCCTACCTCTATTTGAAATAATAATAATAATAATAATAATAATAATAATAATAATAATAATCCTACCAATCCCATACATAACAAACACAACCAAGAAAATTGTCCGCTTAGTATAACTTTTGCTTTTAGGTTACACCTTGATTCATTACAAAATAGTTAGAAGTTAGAACAGTGCAAGGAAGACTCTTTTCTACTCTAATAGCTCGCTGCTTGAAATCTTGTGGAATCCCTGCCCATGTGTTTATAGAGATTTTCGAGTATTTGGCACATTAGAGTGAATGTACAAGTACAATTTGCACACTTAATTTAAAAAAAAAAAAAAAAAAAAAATTCCCGCAATCTTGTAGTTTACCATTTTTAATTTAGGATTCTTCTATCAGTAGTAGTTTTAAGATTCAACTTTTCATATTGCAGTTAATTAAATATATTTAGAAACATGAATAGAGGCTAATTTGAAATTTTACAATAAAAATTATTAAAGAACTAAAAAACTCAAAGACCAGAAAAAAAACGAAAAAGTTAAGAGTGAAGACTTTACTCCATAAAACGCTGCTCAGCTTAACTTACTCGATGACTTTAATATGGAAAATTGACCAGAGTAGTCCAGTTTTTGGTAACTTGACTCTTTTTAGTCTCTTTTTTTATAATGATTTTCTGGTACTCCTCATGCAACAAAAAGTCCAAAATACCCATTCCTCGAATAACCTTCAACTCAGTCATCTCATCACAGATTCCAAACTCTTCGATTCTTTTTTTTTTTTTTTTGAATCTGGAAACTCAGCTTTCGGGCCACAACTGACTCATTGAGTTCGATAGCATGAAGACCAACAGTAAGGCCATAGATGTCCACACCCCCATCTTCTTCGCCCTCTATGCCATTCTCATTTTGGTCATCCGCTTACACATCTATACCAGCAGACCTCATCTGATCCGAGCTAATCCATCTCATCTCATCTTCTTCATTCTTATTTTGCTTAATCATTTTCTGGGTTTGTCTTCTCTATGTTAGATTTCTCTATTTTAGCTGTATAGAAATGATTAATGTTGTAGCTTTTCGTATGGCCTTAATGTGATTTTTCAATGAAATCTCATATATAAAATGTTGTACTCTTCTTTTTATTTATATTATTGCTTTAATTCTTTTGTATCATTTTATTTTTATCTGTAACTTTTTTTTTTGCTTTAATCCTTTATACTTTTTCTTGGTCCGTAGCTTCTTTCTTACTTTAATCTTTTATATGCTTTTTTTTTCTTTTTTTTTTATTTTTTCTTTATTTCATGAGAAAAAAAGCATATAAAGGAGATTTCATTGTTCAATATAAACTAGAAAAAAAAAAAAAACATAAAAAGCATATAAGAACGACCGAATATGAGGACGCAGAAGAAGAAGAATAAGAAGAAAAGAAAAAAAAAAAGGGTATTAATAGTAATAAATGTGTAGTTCTTTCTCCAATTAGTCTCATTATTATTATTATTTTGCTCAAAGAAACCATCGAGCTTCTTTATTTATGCTTTATTTTTGCAATTGTTGTCCACAGTCGAGCTACAATCGACCTATTGAGTTCGGTAGCATGAAGATCAACAGTAAGGCCATAACTGTCCACACCCCCATTTTCTTCGCCCTCTATGCCATTCTCATCTTGCTCATCCGCTTACACATCTACACCAGTGGATCTCATTTGATCTGAGCTAAACCATCTCTTCTTATCTTATTTGTTCTTCTTTTGCTTAATCATTTTCTGGGTTTGTCTTATCTGTTCTAGATTTATCTATTTTTGCTGTATAGAAATGATTAATATTGTAGCTTTTCGTATGGCTTTGATGTGACTTTTCAATGAAATCTCATATATAAAATGTTGTACTCTTTTTTTTTTATTTGTATTATTGCTTTAAATCTTTTGTATGATTTTATCTTGATTTGTAACTTTTTTCTTGCTTTAATCCTTTATATGCTTTTTCTTGGTCTGTAGTTTTTCTCTTGCTTTTTTTTTTTGTTTGTTTGTTTGTTTCATGAGAATAAAAGTATATAAAGGAGATTTCATTGTTCAATATAAATGAGATAAAAAACATAAAAAATATATAAGAACAACCAAAGACGAGGACGCAGAAGAAGAAGAATACGAAGAAAAGAAAAAAGTGGGTATTACTAGTAATAAATGTGCAGTTGTCACAAATTTTGTGAGTTATCAGATCTTTTTTTTTTTTTTAAACTGTGAAAAACCTATAGCTGTCACGGATTATGTGACCTACAGTCACACACTACTAATCTTCTTTTTCTTCTTCTTCTTTTTTTTTTTTTTTTTTTTTTTGAGGAACACACACCGGCATGATTTTTCACGTGAAAAATATATTTTTCATGAGTTTAGGGCATTATTAGATATTGCTACAAACTACTAAGCTTTTGAACATAGTCAAAAAAATGTGTGATTGTCACAATATTTGTGACTCTAAGTCACAGATCTTGTCTACAATGAGGAATTGTATGGCCTAAAGTCACACATTATTACTACTAATCTGTAAGTTATGGATTTTTAGGTGAAAATTAGATTTTGTGTGGGTTATGGGCATTGATAGCCATTGTTAAACTATTGTTACTAAGCTATTATTAGCCAATATGAATACTTATTTTGATTTTGTTATGCACCAATTTGGTGAATAAGATACACACATTATAAGAAATATTGACACAATGTATTAAATTGTAGTTTCTTAGAAACAATGAAAAAAATACATAATGTTTGGTAGAACATTAATTGTTTGAATAATAAATCAAGTAGCAGGTTCTTTATCTTTTGTTACTGCCCGTCACAAATATGTGACTCTTAATTACACTTAAATATAAACTCTCTCAACTATTCGTAACGATGTAAACAAACTATGACCCTTAGTTACAAAATTGTGACTAACCGTAACAAAATTATGAGTAATATAACAATTCAAAATATACCTTGAAAATGTGTCATAAATGTTGTGATATATAGTCACATAAATTCTTAGTACTTCTAATCATGATGTAAAACAAACTAAGACCATCAATCACAAAATTATGACATTGACTATCTCTTCAAAAACTCACAATTTTTGTAACGATGTAAAACAATCTGTAACCATTAGTCACAAAATTCTGACTACCAACAACTAGGCAGAAGGGTAGTTTCGAAATGATCATTTTTTCTCTCTCCAAAAGAGACTTAAAAAGTCATTATTTTATATCGATAAAAGTCATTTTGAAAAAAGAGACTAAAAATCAAGTTACAATAAAAAAAAGGACTACTCCCGTTAATTTCTCCCTTTATTAATGCCAAACATGCCAGCCTAAGAGCCATGTATGTAATGAGAGCGAAAGAAATTATGGGCTTATAGAAATGTGACCAAATTTTGGGCCTAATTTCAGTAAATGTCCCTTTGTCAAATATTATAGCAAAATATCCGGTATATATGCTTATATACCAAGTGTAAAATTTTATATACCAAGTATAAAAAATTATATATCCAGTGCATTTCAGTACAGTAAGATATGTGTATCTACCAAGTGTAAAAATATATATACTTATAAAATTTTAAAAGTGGATATCTACTTAATCAAATTTAAAATCTACTTAATCAAATTTAAAATCTTGTTCATCCACCTAAATTTCTCTAGAAACTAACATTTATGGGCCTTCACTTAAAAAATGCATGGGCCCTTTAGTCTCGAGCCTAATAAAGATAAACATGGGCGTTGATCGTATTATATTGGGCTTCTTATCCAAATGCCCGAATTTACCACCAAAAAAAAACTTGTTTATAATGCCCGTTTATCAAAAAGATGGAAATATATCAGTTTTTGTATATTTATTTCAGTTTATCAATCTAGGAAAATAAATAAGAAACTTATACATTGCTATAATTAATATAAAATTGACATACTAACACAACAATAAATGTATTGATGAGAAATTGATATACTGACATACAAAAATTGATATATTGGTATAAAATTGATGCACTGATATATGATGATATACTAAATTGATATACAAAAAATTGACTAAAAAGGTTCATTTTGGGAAAAGATAATAAAAAAGGGGGCATTTCTTAGAAATACTCTATTATACTAGGGATTCTTACAAAACGATGGAGTAAAAACAAAAAGAAATTGAAAACACCGGCGCAGAGGCCACAAATAAAAGTGCTATTTTAAAACAGCAACAATTAAAATATAGTATTTGTAAAAAGTGGGATCAAAAATATGGTATTGTTAAAGATCGAGAAATAAAATGCGATACTTTTGAAAACCAGATCTAACAACCTATGGTAAATCTGCTGGGTTACGAGGTAAGTTATGATAACGACCTTGGTTACTAGTAATCCATTGGACGGCGGTCGGTAATAATAAACTATGGTAAAAAATACTCAGTGCTAATTAAAAGGTGTTATTTTAAATAAAAGAAGGAATTAAAGTTTGATATTTTAAAAAAGTGGTATTTAAATTGTGGCATTTCTGAAAATTGGGTTTATATTATGTGATATTTTGGAAATGTAATCTGTTTCTGTGATAACTTAAAAATATAGTATTTTTCAATGTCCATCCCGTATTTGTCAAAGGAATAAAAATAGGTGGTATTTTTCAATGGTTTTTAGTTTTAACCATATAGTGCCTAATTTCCGCATCATCCTCATCGTATTATACGAAAAAAATCAAAGGAAAAAAGTATATGACAATACATACGCCGAGATCTCATAAAAATTGATTCAAAAATGAAATTTTAATTCCTTCCAAAAAAAAAAAAAAAAGGAAGAAGAAGTGGGGATTTTAAAAATTTTCTAGTAGGTCTACAAATGATCTTAACTCGCATTTTATGGACTTCTTACGCGATTCTTCTATTGCCACACATGTTCTGTTTGCTTATTTAAATTCGGATTATAAAGTTTTTTTTTTTCTTTCCTTTTTTGGTATTCAAACCAAATATATTTTGCTTTTGTAAATGATATATTTTTTTTTTTCTCGCAGAATTTTCATATAGTAACTTGATCAATTTGATATTTCCTGCTATTCCTAATTTTTGGAAAGGTTTGATGTAGTATTAGCTGTTTATTCAGAAACTTATTAGAAAATTTTGAAAACTTTCAAACTTATTTAGATGGGTGGAAATCGTGTGGTCCTTCTGCCAACTATTAGTTGCTCATTGTGGGATAGTGTCGAAAGTATTCAAAGCAAGGTACGTCAAATAATGCAACCCAAACACCTATTTTCAGCTGTGAAATCTGATAGGTGCAGGATAAATATGGAATTTTAGGAGACTGTGCCATTAATTACTCTCTTCTTATAAATGAGTGATCAAGTAAACCAATTTGAATTTTTTACAGGAAAGTGGCTAGCCAAAGAAAAAAAGATGACATAGATTACCTTTCGAGAAAGCACGTCTTAGATTCTCTTAATTCATATCAATATATGAGTGATTGTTCAATAGAAATTTATATTTTTACTCTATGGATGAATGAGTACTCTAATTTGGGTCATTAGATTTTAATCTAATAGCTAAAATAATAATAGTAGATTTACTAAAAAAATTATTATAATTAATATATATAAATATAGAAAGCTATTTAAAACAAAAAAGATGGATAACCTGATGAGTTTGTCAATTTTTTTATTTTTTTATAAGAAAATAAAACTAGTGAAAAATATTTAATAATCTCAAATCACTCTCAACTATCTTATTCGTTGGAGAAAAAAATAATAAAAGATGTATAAATTTTAAGCTGTTTCACACATAATTTTTTTGAAAACAATTTTCTTTCAATGTAGTTGCTTTATTCATTTTTTGTTATTTAAGAAAACAACTTATTTATTATATGAAAATTATGCTAACTTAGATTTTACCTTTCGTTTAGTAAAAAAGAAATTTTATAAAATATTGAAGATACAATAGTACATGTAGTTTTAAATTAAAAGTAATTAAAAAATTAAACTTTAAATTAAATTTTCAAAAAAAAATAAATAAAAAAAGAATTAGAAATCAATATATTGAATGAGATGACTTATTATTGTAAGTTTATTTCTAAATTAGTCAAACTTACTCATCTATAGAGAAAAATAAAAATACTCATTGAAAACTCACCTATATATATATATTTTGTTACGAGCGATGAAAGCTTATTAGTTAAAAAATTTAATCTCACTCGTAGTTTTTGCAGGATTATGTAGACTTTTCTTAAAAGATAAAAGTCTATATGAGCATAAGGTCTTATGTGGGGTATCGCCGGTGCATATTAATATGGATCTCTATCGAAATTAATTGGCTGAGAATCATTATTCAAACAACTTCTTCACCGAGAACAAGTGGGATTACCACTCAGTGGTTATAAGAACATGCGGCTTGTAGTTTGGTTAAAAGTTTTCGAAAAGGGGGAAATGGGGCTAATATGAATAACATGTATATAATTTATAAATGCATAAGTAGTCATTTTAAAAAATTTGTAGAACATTGCGTCACTTAGCAGGACCCAAAATTTCGCCCGGTTATTTCCAACTAAGTACCAAATTAAAACATTATTTTGGCATTTTGTCATAATTTAAATAGTGTTACGCCATATTTGGCGTGGCACTCTTGGCACGTTATTCTTATTATTTTCAATTCTTTTTATTGGCAAAAAAAAAAAAAAGAACTCCCAGCATTTAATTATTAATAATTGACCCTAATTACATAGTTTTTTTAACAAAAAGTAATTATTTTTTGTACCAAAACATAAAAAATTTCATTTTGAGCCTTATATTTTTTTTATTATTTCATGAATAATTTCCTATAGAGTAAAATTAATACGTAAATAATATGAAATACTAATTTATAATGTTAAAACTTAAATACTAATATGATTGAAATTACATATCATGCAATAACATTACATAAACACCATTTTGTTATTAAATGCCAATTTATGTTCAATTATTAAATATAAATGTTTTGGTTCACAAACATTTTTGTTAATGTAAATTTATTTTAAAATAATGTATTAATAGTAAATGGGTCATTTTTAGTTAATAACATATAATTTATTAGTATATTAGTTTCTACAACTTTGTTAAATAATAAGACATATTCTTCGATCAATAAGTGGGAAAAAAATTATATGTGGGCATAATTTGTAAAATTACTAAATAATAGGGAATTAGAAAAAAATTTATATAAAAGTAGATAAAAAGAAATATACACAGAATATTCTTTTTTAGTGTTATAAATGGTATTATGGGTTAGAGATGAAATTACTATTTGATATGATTGTGGGACCCATTTATAGCACCAGTCGCATTCTGCAACGTGGAAAAGTTAATGGGTTAATTAGAGATAATTAACCACCATTAACCCTCTGGTGAACTAGAATTGATCACGTGACAGTATCCGTGTGATTTCTTTAAGAGCTCATTTAAAAGTCACGTATAATCACGTGACCCAAATCAGATCACTATGTCGAGGTCAGAACTAACAGACCTTTTCATTAGTGGACCAGGGTTAGAAATTCATGATATTAGGGGTTTGCCAGACTCCCAGAATGGCCCTCAGACTGCCTACCTCCTCTTAATACTCATTAGAGATGAATCAGGCCTGAAGGCCCCAAGTCACCACATGGGCTGAGGTTGGACCCAGACCCGAGCTAAAGCAAAGCACTCTTGAGGGCCATGATTCTACTTTACAGTTGGTAACATTTAGAGGTACTAGATAGGAATGTCGAAAATGATTTGAGAGGAGTGGTCCTAACCTATGAAGATGGCTTGCAGTAGAGAAAGCTGCAGGTAGCTCCTTCACCTCTTATCATAGAATGTAGTGCTCCCATTACTCATAAAGACAAGTGACTGAGAGGAGAACGTGTGTCTAGATTGAAGATGTTGGAATAATGTCCTATAAAGCAGTTTATTATTTAGACATTATAAACAATATTTACTGGATTATTTAGTATCTATTTATTATTAATAAATTCCATGTTGTGAATTTCTATTTCATTTACGACCCATTGATATACATGTGATGTATATGTTTATTTTATGCAAAAATCTAAAAGATTCCAAGACAAGAAATGAGTAATAAAGAATTATTCGTATGATGAGTTCATATGTGGGAGACATTATATTCTTTATTTCATTATGTCTAAATTAAATTGTTCGCATTCTGCATATTAAAGATGGAATACTTTACTATGCCATAGAATGTAGTGTTGTCTATTTAATTAATGAAGTCTCTAATTATCGAAGTGAGTCTTCGGATAGAAACACTAGTGTGTTATAAGAAAGTTATAACAGCATCGAACAAGATCTAGTGAATTAGAATTTGAGGTTAAGTGCCGTAACTCAAATTTCTAATTTCACTAATCTAGCGCTATTATAGAAGACCTTAATCCTAGTGATTAACGAACTTACTTTCATGTGTTTTGTCTTTTTGAGTTACTAAAGGACTAGTTCCGATTTATGGTTCGAACTCCGGTATCTTGGAAGATAAGGTATATGAAATGTGTAGAACATTTCTCATAATGGACACCATGCATATAATGTCACTTTGAGTTTTTTCAAGTACTTGGATAATATAAACCAGGGCCCCGGTATTCACTATGTGAATTTGACTGTGTTAGTATGAGCAGATACAAACACCGTAGTCAACTATTATCCATTAGATGAAAAATGGTAACTCAAAGGTAAATACGTACTAGAAGGATAATATGGTAATTTGACCCTACTAATACAGCATTGCATCGGGGGTTTGTCTACAGGTATAGTATATGCTAAATGGATCAAACTAATTAATTGTTAATAAGCTTCACAGAAAAATAAATGACATTTAGTCCAAGAGTTCAATATTGGGCCTATAGTGGTGTGCCCCAATATTAATGGACAAGGCCCAATCATAATTAAGAGTTAATTATGATAGTGGGTATATGATCCATTGGAACTTAGGCTTTATGGATCCATCTGGTCCCCTGTTTAGCTCAAATTAAAGCCCAATAGTTATTTGATGATTAGTTGAGCCCAATAAACCCATTAGGGCTTACTAATTTCTCTATAGTTAAGAGAAAAGTTCTCTAACTATACAATATACACAACACGTGAAACACCCTTTGAAAAAGAGAGTGTTACACGCACAACAGAGAGAAAAAAGGAGAGAAAAAAATCGGCCAGCACTAGGGGTTCACCATCCTTGGTGTTTTTCGGCAATCCCGGAGAAATCGGTTCAAGGAGATTGTCTTCTTGTTCTTCTGTGGATCTCTTTGTTGGAAATCAAGAAGGTGACCACCCACCGGATCAATCAAACGGGTTTCGAGAATAGACGGGAAGACGAGAAGGTTGTGGAGCGAATCTGGGTATTGTTCTTATCTAGATCAAGAGTTAATTTATGTTAGACCACGATCCGAAACGTTTTGTAAAAAAAAAAAATTTAAACGACCAATTCCGCTGAGTCTCTTGATTTTACAAAACTATAGTGTTCTTGAAAATGATTTTATGAAAATATTTTCCGAAAATTCATTCCAGTAAACACCAGCAATTGGTACCAGAGCATGGTTTTATTGTTGATCTAGCATATTTTACTCCGGTCTATTCTCTTGTTGATTGATGTTTTTAGTTTTCGAAAAGGTTTTGTTTATGTTTGGTCTTGTTCATATTAAGAGTATGCTCTAGTTTGTATGATGGTCAATAGATTCAATGAGTTTGAATGATTATTTGATTAGAAGTTTCTAGGGGTGTTCAAAAAAACCGCCAAACCGTGGAAACCGCCAAATCCAATCCAAACCGCCCAATCCGTGCGGTTTTTTTTCTTAAATGGCCGGTTACAGATTAGAAAATATGAAAACCGACTTGGCCAGTTTGGTTTTCGGTTTGTATATGTATTTTTTTTAAACGTATATTAATAATTAAAAATTTAAGCTCATTCATTCTAATTGAGTAATGATTACTCTTAGCTTATTTAGGATTATGTTACTTAAGACTCTTATGATATTTTAGACTT
>JXTC01000088.1:776034-844746 GCA_002914845.1 Trema orientale | reverse complement strand
ATTACGCGAGCCCGTTGTCGCTCGAGAGTTGTCCCGAGCGAGGCCGCGTAGCGTTATGCGAGCCCGTTGACGCCCGGTAGTTGTCCCGAGCTTGGCCGCATACCGGCTTCCCGTTCCGTCCGTCGGCTTGTCCCGATACGTTTCGTATTTCCGGCCGTAATTTTAATTATTTTCATTTTTAAAATTAATCTAATTTATCCATAGTTTTATGAAAACTGATAAATTAAATTTTAAATTCAAATTTTCAAAGACTTATTGAATTTAAATTTTTAAAATTTGAATTGATAGGATATTTTAATTTGAATTATGGATATAATTGATATCCATAATATCTTAATTATTATTTGAATAATTAGAGATATTTTAAAATAAAATTTTTAAAATTAGATATTATGAGATAATATCTTTTTTAGTTTAAAATTTGAATTTTGAATAGATATTTTGAAAAACTGATTATGTGATATTTAGTAATCTATTTTTGAATTTTAAATTTGTTTAAATTCAAATTAGAGATATTGTAGGATATTTTATTTGTAAAATCTTCTATCTTTTAAATTTCAAATTTTGTGAAGATTTGAAATTTAAATTTAAAATCAGAATATCTTTTCAAATCTTCAAATTTGAATTTATGGTTGGTAAATATTTAATGAGATTAAATATGGATTTGAATTTTGAATTCAAATCTGACAGGATAAGATAATATGAGATATTTAAGGAAGTTAAATTCAAATTAAGATTTCAAAAGTTGAAATTTAAATTTTAGATATTTAAGGAGATTTAATTAGTTAAATCTTTGCTCAGTTGGTCCAAGGCTTGAGGGATGTGTGTGTGAGTTTGGGGAGGTCAGGGGTTCAAACCTTGGTAGAGTGTGTGTGTGTATTATTTTCCTTTAAATTTGTAGTAAGTGGTGGTCATTAGTTAAGCCTCAATTTTTAAAAAAAAAAATTAGTTAAATCTTTTATTTAAACTGATTAGATTTTGTGAAAATCTTTTCTTTTTTAAATTTTAAATATTATCTTCTATATTTAAATAATTAATATTATCTTATCAATTAGAATTATTTAATTGTTAAATAATTTTTAAATTACCAGAAATTAATAAATCATTAATATTTAATTAATTATCTGCTTACTACTTTGGTATTATTAGGACAATGTTGCATGCATGCCTAATAATTAAGTATTATTACATGATCTTTAGTAACATGTCATATAGAAAATTAGAGCTACTTTCATGTAAATATTAACATGCTTACATAACTGATTTTAGATTACTAAGCTAGTTAGATAACTGGGTAAAATCTATCAATCCCTAATTATAAAATATTGAGTGGGAGAAGGTATGTGATACCTATGGTCTCCATTGTTGGTTCGTTATGTATTAGGATGAGCCGAGCCTCAGAATCTTGCTGAGCTCCCGTAGGAGGGTTTTCGTCTGGGTAATACTGGAAATGAGCTTCTAATGATAAGGTACTAGGTAGACTATATGAGGCTGATCGCCCGTAGGAGACGGTCTTATATAGAAAGCTTAGTTACCGAAACAATGGTTAAACACTCAACTCGAAACATTAATATCCTCCCGTAGGAGTTCTTATTGGTCGATTAGAGGACCAAAGAGAATGGTAGTTAGAAATATGGGATAAGAGTTATCTGTCTATTTACTAATTGAAATTGTTTCAGTTTGACTTGCTGATTGCATGACTTCCCGTAGGAGGCTTGTTATCAGTGGTAGGTTAAATTACCATGAATATAAGTGATAGTCTTAGGGATACTTCACTTGCATATTGTATGCTTAATACTTTATGTTAATTATTTGAAACATAATAAATGATGTTTGCTTATACATGGAATGTTTATTTATTTACAGTAGATATGGCACTTAATCCTTTATCCACTTTACTCGCACAAAACAAGCTAGACGGTGAAAACTATGTAGACTGGAAACGTAACCTAGACATATGCTTACTGCTGATAAACATAAGTGGGTTCTCACCACTCCATGTCCTGTTCAGCCAACTGAGGAATCCACCAACGATGAAAGAAACTTATATGATAAGTGGAAGCAATCTGATGAGATGGCTAAGTGCTATATACTTGGCTCAATGAGCAATATATTGCAACAGCAACATCGTGGGATGGATACTGCTGCTGACATAATGCTGAGTGTTGACGAAATGTTCGCCAATCTCGGTCGTCAAGCTAGAAATGAGGCTACATCTGCATTCATGAATCTTCGACAAAAGAAGGGTATCCAGTTCGGGAACATATGATAAAAGTCATCACATATCTTAACGAACTAGAAGTCCTTGGAGCTGAAATTGGTTGTGACACCCAAATTGACATGATTTTGAACACATTGTCAGACACTTTCAATCAATTTAAGATCGATCATGAGATTTGCCGGAAAGATTATACTCTTACTGGCTTGATGAAAGATCTGCAAATTACAGAGAATATTCTTAAGAAGAATAAATCTGGGTCAGCTGAGGCTAATGTAGCTCAAGCTAGTTCTTCCAAACCTAAGTCGAAAAGCAAAGGTAAAAAGAAGAAAAAGACTCCTGCTTCTCTAGCTCCAAAGAAAAAGGAGACCAAGAAGGATGCCAAACCAAAGAGAAAGTGTTTCCACTGCGGTGAGGATGGACACTGGAAGAGGAACTGCAAAACTTACCTAGCCCTTAAGAAGGAGAAGGACAACGGCAAGGAGAAACAAGGTAATGATAATTTGTTGTTCATTGAGGCTTGTCATGTGGTTGATTCTATCAATTCTTGGATCGTAGATTCGAGAGCCACTGACCATATTTGTAATACTTTGCAGGGGTTCAAAGAAACTAGGAAGCTCGCTAGTAAAGAGTTCACGCTGCGATTGGGAGATGGCTCAATAGTTGAAGCTCGTGCAATGGGAGATGTTATTTTGAATTTCGATGATTAGAAATAAAGAATTGGTATTATATTCCGGTGTTTAAACGGAATTTGATTTTTGTTTCCTGTTTAATGAGACAAGGTTATTCTGTTCATTTTGACAATAAAGTTTCTATTAGAAAGAAAAAAAGTCTTATTTGCACTGATACTCATAGGAATAATCTTTTCTTTATTCAACCTAAAAGCATCTCATTGCACAATCTTGAAAGTGACTCTGAACATGTAGAACCTAAACATAAGAAAATGAAAGTGAGTACTAATGATGAAACTTATCTCTGGCATTTGAGACTTGGTCATATCAACCTAAACAGAATTCAAAGGTTAATCAATGATGGACCTCTAAGTTCGTTAGAAGTCAAACCATTACTAACTTGTGAATCCTGTCTGGAAGGTAAAATGACCAAAAGACCATTTACTGGAAAAGGTCTTAGAGTTCAAGAATGTCTTGAGTTAGTACACACTGATGTCTGCGGGCCCTTGAATATTCAAGCTCGAGGAGGTTTTGAATATTTCATTACGTTTACGGATGATTATTCTAGATTTGGTTATGTTTATCTAATGCAACGCAAATCGGATTCTTTTGAAAAGTTCAAGGAATTCAAAGCGGAAACTGAAAAGCAATTAGGAAAGAACATAAAGACCCTTCGATCTGATCGAAGTGGTGAATACTTCTCTAGAGAATTCTCTGAATTTCTCACGGACAATGGGATCCTATCCCAACTCACAGCACCTGGTACGCCTCAGCTAAATGGTGTTGCTGAAAAAAGAAGTAGGACACTTTTGGATATGGTTAGGTCGATGCTTAGTTATTCACAATTACCCGCATCTTTTTGGGGTTATGCCTTAGAAACTGCTATATACCAGCTGAATAGAGTTCCTTCTAAGTCAGTACCTAAGACTCCATTTAAACTATGGAAAGGACATAAACCTAGTTTGCGTTATATCCATATTTGGGGTAGTCCAGCATACGTGCTTAAAGGGAAAACGACTAAGTTAGAATCACGTTCTGAACTGTGTTTATTTGTAGGTTACCCAAAAGGAACAAGAGGGTATTATTTTTATAGTACTGAAGAAAAGAAAGTGTTTGTGAGTACAAGCGCTACTTCCTTGGAAGAAAAGTATATGAAAGATTTCAAGCTCAAAAGTAAGTTAGTTCTAAAAGAATTAACTGATGATGTTATCAGCTCATCTGTAGAAGATAAGATAGAAAAAGCACTTAGAAAAGATAAATCACTTGAAACTCAACAAACATCGGATCCTCGTCGTAGTGGGAGAGTTGTGAGACAACCTGAAAAATACTTGGGAATAGGAGAGTCTTGTGACCAAGAATCTGATCCTTACACCTACAATGAGGCAATGGATGATGTTGATAAAGATCTCTGGCAAAAGGCAATGGAATCCGAAATAGAGTCTATATACTCTAATAAAGTCTGAAAACTTGTAGATCCACCTGAAGGGATAAAACCCATTGGGTGTAAGTGGGTCTATAAGAAAAAGAGAGGAATAGATGGGAAAGTAGAAACTTTCAAGGCAAGGTTAGTTACAAAGTGTTATACTCAGAAGGAAGGTATCGACTATGAAGAAACCTTCTCTCCTGTAGCTATGATCAAGTCTATTCGCATACTTTTATCCATCGCTGCATCTCTTGATTATGAGATATGGCAAATGGACGTCAAGACTGCATTCCTGAATGGCAATCTTGATGAACGTATCTATATGATACAACCAGAAGGATTCATTGAAAAGGGTCAAGAAAGAAAAGTTTGTGAACTTAAGAGATCTATTTATGGACTCAAGCAAGCATCTAGATCTTGGAACATAAGATTTGATGAAGCAATTAAGTCTTATGGTTTTGAACGAAATGTAGATAAACCTTGTGTCTATAAAAGAATTCAGGACAATAAAGTGATTTTTCTGGTACTGTATATTGATGATATTCTAATCATTGGGAATGATGTTGGATCANGTCTCATGTATGCCATGCTTTGCACAAGACCAGATATTTGTTATGCTATTGGGATTGTAAGTCGTTACCAATCCAATCCAGGACCTGAACATTGGAGTACAGTCAAGCATATTCTAAAGTATCTTCGGAGAACTAGAAATCATATGCTTGTATATTCTGGAGAAGATCTAACACTTGTTGGATATACTGATTCAGATTTTCAATCTGACAAAGATTCCAGAAGATCAACCTCTGGTTCAGTCTTTACCCTTGATGGTGGAGCCATTATATGGAGGAGCATCAAGCAATTTTGTGTTGTGGATTCAACCATAGAGGCCGAATATGTGGCAGCTTCTGAAGCAGCTAAAGAAGCGGTCTGACTTCATAATTTCCTTATGGATCTCGAGGTAGTACCTGGAACACAGCAACCTATGACACTTTACTTTGATAGCAGTGGAGCAGTTGCTAACTCTAGAGAACCCAGAAGCCACAAGAGGGGAAAATACATAGAAAGGAAATATCATGTACTCAGAGAAATTGTTCAAAGAGGAGATGTGATAGTGAGTAAGATAGCGTCTGCGGAAAACCTTACTGATCCTTTTACCAAATCTTTGGCTACCAAAGTATTTGAGGACCCCCTTGAAAGAATGGGACTGCGTGATATGTCACATCTGCTTTAAAGGCCAAGTGGTAGATTGTTGGAATAATGTCCTATAAACTATTTATTATTAATAAATTCCATGTTGTGAATTTCTATTTCATTTATGACCCATTGATATACATGTGATGTGTATGTTTATTTTATGCAAACATCTAAAAGATTCCAAGACAAGAAATAAGTAATAAAGAATTATTCGTATGATGAGTTCATATGTGGGAGACATTATATTCTTTATTTCATTATGTCTAAATTAAATTGTTCGCATTCTGCATATTGAAGATGGAATACTTTACTATGCCATAGAATGTAGTGTTGTCTATTTAATTAATAACGTCTCTAATTATCGAAGTGAGTCTTCGGATAGAAACACTAGTGTGTTATAAGAAAGTTATAACAGCATCGAACAGGACCTAATGAATTAGAATTTGAGGTTAAGTACCGTAACTCAAATTTCTAATTTCACTAATCTAGCGCTATTGTAGAAGACCTTAATCCTAGTGATTAACGAACTTACTTTCATGTGTTTTATCTTTTTGAGTTACTAAAGGACTAGTTCCGATTTATGGTTCGAACTCCGGTATCTTGGAAGATAAGGTATATGAAATGTGTAGAATGTTTCTCATAATAGACACCATGCATATAATGTCACTTTGAGTTTTTTCAAGTACTTGGATAATATAAACCAGGGCCCCGGTATTCACTATGTGAATTTGACTGTGTTAGTATGAGCAGATACAAACACCGTAGTCAACTATTATCCATTAGATGAAAAATGGTAACTCAAAGGTAAATATGTACTAGAAGGGTAATACGATAATTTCACTCTACTAGTACGGCATTGCATCGGGGGTTTGTCTACAGGTATAGTATATGCTAAATAGATCAAGCTAATTAATTGTTAATAAGCTTCACAGAAAAATAAATGACATTTAGTCCAAGAGTTCAATATTGAGCCTATAGTGGTGTGCCCCAATATTAATAGACAAGGCCCAATCATAATTAAGAGTTAATTATGATAGTGGGTATATGGTCCATTGGAGCTTGGGCTTTATGGATCCATCTGGTCCCCTGTCTAGCTCAAATTAAAGCCCAATAGTTATTTGATGATCAGTTGAGCCCAATAAGCCCATTAGGGTTTACTAATCTCTCTATAGTTAAGAGAAAAGTTCTCTAACTACATAATATACACAACACGTGAAACACCCTTTGAAAAAGAAAGTGTTACACGCACAACAGAGAGAAAAAGGGAGAGAGAAAAATCAGCCAGCACTAGGGGTTCACCATCCTTGGTGTTTTTCGGCCATCCCGGAGAAATCGGTTCAAGGAGATTGTCTTCTTGTTCTTCTGTGGATCTCTTTGTTGGAAATCAAGAAGGTGACCACCCACCGGATCAATCAAATAGGTTTCGAGAATAGACGGGAAGACGAGAAGGTTGTGGAGCAAATCTAGGTATTGTTCTTGTCTAGATCAAGAGTTAATTTATGTTAGATCACGATCCGAAACGTTTTGTAAAAAGAAAAATTTTAAACGACCAATTCCGCTGCGTCTCTTGATTTTACAAAACTATGGTGTTCTTGAAAATAATTTTATAAAAATATTTTCCGGAAATTTATTCCAGTAAACACCAGCAGAAGAACCACTAAATCCTAATCTCTTCGCCTATAAATGTTGCATTTAGATTCATATTGAATAATCACTTCCTTAATGCATTTTATCTCTACTGACTTAAGCATTGGAGTGCCTTGTAGGTGACACCCCCCGAGGCCTTCGGTGTAAGAGGTAGAGATGTAAAAAGAGGCGAGGATATATGGACAATTGTAAAACAGCACCAGTAATGACATTTACACCATTTTGGTGTAATGAGTTAGGGATGACCTTATCATTGTAGCCTTCCTAAAATGAATCTATAACAAATCTAACACATGAACGAGTACATCCATAATGGAGTTTGACTTTGAACAACAATTATAAAATGACCTGTTGGGCATAACAAAATCAATAAACAAAATCGTTTATAAACATAAAGCTATATGATAATGCGAAGTAAAGAAAAAAGGAAGATTACTTGTCCAATTTGTTCTTGTTTCCTTCATGCATCATTAATCAAGTAACATCTAGCCACATCACTCGAAACAATGAAGCCTTTTCGTAGGGAGTTGTTAAGGCTCTGTTTGGAACTTGGATTTCTGGAGGGAAAGAAAAAAAATTCAAAAGGATTTCATTTTCTCTTGTTTGGATTGAAATAAAAAATGATAGAAATTTTTTCAAAAAAAAAAAAAAGGGGAGTTTGATTTGATGTCAATTTTTAGTACATAAAACTTTGCATTTAAATTAATGGGGATGGCTACGGTAGGGGCGTCCCTACGTAAGGTCATGCTTTAATTATCGTTGGATGGGAATCTGTGGGGAATAACGGGAATCTGTGGAGAATCTATTTATATACAGATACCCATCCAACGATGAATAGACAGGGTCCACGTAGGGGCGCCCCTACTGTAGACGCGTCCTTAATTAATATAACCAAAAATGTCAAAAAAGAAGTTTTTATAAACTTTTGAGAAAAATATTTTCCTCTTTCTTTATTCCCTGACTTTTTCCTTGCAATTTTTTTCCCTCTAAAATCTGAGTTCAAAACGGTGCGTAAAGAAATAAACTGAGGGAAAAAATGATGTGGCATTGTTTGTTAATGGGACAAGGAGGAGGCGAGAGATCTTATTATATTAAGAAAAACGACATATTTGATAAACGACCGATAATAAACAGCGTATTGAATACGATATCTCGTACATACCTTGAAACGACACATAAAAAGACCACATCATAAAAGAGTACTCACAGAAACGACATGTCATGAAGTTGTAACTAAACGACATTAGTCTAGAAAAGGAGTTACCGTAAAACGACATCCCAGGAAACCAACATCTAGAAGAGCGACAAAATGAAAAGACGCCATCCTGAAAACGAAATCCTAAAAGGACACGTCATAGTCGTGACAAATGGCATCTCACAATGGCTCCATTATTAAAACGACATATCCTACCATTCCGACCATATTATGGAAAACGACATCTAATAAAAAGTAACTTTTTATTTTTAATTATTCTTTTTGGTTGAAATTTCGAAGGGATAACGTTCGAGTCTTTTTGTTTATTTAATTTTTTTAATAAACTACTTGGCATTTTGTTAAGAAAAATTGATTTCATTCATTACGTTTAACTCGTAATTTACAACACCAACTACTACCTCCAACCAAAATAATTAAAAACAAAGGAGAAAAATACTACTCCCAATCAAAATAACTAAAAAAAGGGTAGCCTAATTCTAAACAGGGGGAAGCAGTTTTTTTTTTCCCCCCTCAAAAAATAAAAGAAGGAAATAATGTTATACAATATCTTTGTCAATTGTCAATAATTAATTTGTGAAGTGGCACTTAAGCCTTGTATGGGACTAACACAATGTAACAGCTTTCCTCCCTTTGGATTAGGCCTTTTTATTTTTATTTTGATTTACTTTTTTCTGAATTATTTTCTACAGAGTCCAGAGGATCATGGAAGTTTGAAAAACTTTTTTCTGTTGGAAGGACAAGACGCATCGAATTGATAAGACCCCATGCATTGACCGTCAAAATACCCTTTGACTAGTCTTCCCCCCACTTCGATATCTTCTCTCATTTTCTTCTCTATAAAAAAAATAGAAAAAAAAAATGTAAAAGCAGGTCACCAGAGCGAAAAAGATAAGCAAGATACAGAGCTCCAGTAATTTCTTTGTTTTTAAAACAAAAAATAAAAAACAAACGGGCGCGTCTACAGTAGTTGCGTCCCTACGTAGGGCCCTGTCTATTCACCGTTGAATGAGAATCTGTATATAAAAAGATTCTCCACAGATTTCTGTTATTCCCCACAGATTCCTATCCAACGATAATTAAGGCATGACCCTATGTAAGGACGCCCCTACCGTAGCCATCTCCAAAACAAATTTAGAGATAATTATTTTATTTTGAGTCATATATTATATAAGTGACACAAGTACACTACAATCAATATATTTATTTATAAACTGATTTCCTTTCCATTGGAAGAAGGTGATAAATTCAGGTCTAATAAAAGGAAAAAAAAAAATAGAAAAGAAGTTAAAATTGGAAGATTAATTGTCATCAATATGAATTTGAGAGGACAAAAGGACTAATTTTCTCTAATAAAAAACTCAAAAAATAGAAAAGAAATTAAATTGGATCTTCTTGAGTGTTTTTTTTTTTTTTTTCCATTTGAAAAAAGTTATAGTTTTGTTTGTCGGAAAAAAAAAAGGTTTATATCACATGTGGTCTCCAATTTTTTCCCTAAGTATTAATTTAATCCAATCTTTTTTCTGTAGTATTTATATTTCTAACTTTTCACATTCGTATCACTTTAGTTATTTTTTAATTTTTCTGTCAAATTCAGCTGTTATCTAATAGCTTTAATATCACTTAGATCCTCAACCTTTATATAATGTATCACTTAGATCTCTATTCTTTATTTTATAGCTTTTGACTCTACAATTTTTTTTTTGTAACACTTAGGTCCTTTTGAGTTAATTTTAAGTTAAAATCCAACTCTAATCAAATTGTACTAAATAAATTAATAAAAATTACTAAATTCAAAAGAAACACCAAAATGACTCAATTAAATATCCATTAAAAATACATACCAAAATTACACATATCAAATCCTATATTTTTTGTATAATTCAATGTCCATTTGTTAATTGAGAGGCTTTTCGACTATTTTTAAAAGATTGTGAGTTCACAAAATTACAGAAAATGAATTTCACGACTATTAACAAAAAATCATCATAAATAGTACATTTTTATCTCTTGTTACATTCATGTATGTACTTGATTAGTATCTATTCATAAATATTAATTTTTCTGTTATTTACTATTATTATTATCACTATCAAACCTCATGATTTTCTATAAATTAATGTCTACTTGTCATTTAAGAAGTCTTTAAATCTTTTTTTATTATTTATGAGTTTTAACTAAAAAAAAAGACCGATGAGTTTATGGAATTGGAGAAAATAAAATTTACCATCATTAGTAAGAGTTCACAATTAAATCGTATAATATTGTTGTTTAGATTATCTTTTTTTTTTTCGAAAAACGCCTTATTGGTGTTGAACATTCTGTTGGTAGTTTTCATTAATTTATTTTATTACAATTTGATTAGAGTTCGATTTTAACTCAAAATTAATTCTAAAGGATCTAACTGTTACAAAAAAAAAAAAGTTTAAGGAGTCAAAAGCTATAAAATCAAGAATAAAGACCTAAGTGATGCATTGTGTAAAGGATGAAGATCCAAGTGATACTAAAACTGCTAGATAACAACTGAATTGGATGGAAAAGTTAAAAAAACAGACTAAACTAATACGAGTGTAGAAGATTAATGTTCTAAAAACTTCTAAAAAAAAAATATTAGGGACCGTAGGTGATATAAACCCAAAAAGAAATAACTATTCGGCATTTGAAATTGAACATGAAGCTAAATGAGTTAAACATTTGAAAATTCTCTCCCAAAAGTGGTAGAATCTAATGGTAGTAGTAAATTTAGTTAAAAATTTGAAAAAAGTAGTAATTGTCTACTTAATCCTCTTTTTTTTTTTTTTTTTGAAAAAAAGCTAATGATCAAAATATTTATATTCCTTTCCTTTGTGGCGATAAAAGTAAAAGAAATAGAATAAAGGGATAACAGGAATTGTATAATACAAAAGTCTAAAAAGGGTTGTATCATGATTTAAGGGCAATTAACTAATTAAGTGCATAAAAAGGTGTAATTTAAGTGCAAGTCCCCAAAAGTTAGTGCCGTTTCTTTTGGCTAACAACCACTTCTACGTCTCATAGAGGAATCAAAGATATTTTAATTTGATCCCCATGCAATAAACGAAACCGATAAATATTTATTTTTTTCCCTAAAAAATTAATAAATAAATTTGACCAATCAGCTTCCAGTCCCGGTCAAACCACGAGTCTGTAATTCAAAATAAAACCCCAACCACTGGATTTACATCAAGCACAGCCAACCGTCGTTTTGGTTCCCAAAGAAAAAATAAAAGAAAAAAAGGGAGGGCTACAGTAGGGGCGCCTCTACGTAGGACCACCCTTTATACACCGTTTGATGAGAATCTGTGGGGAATAACGGGAATCTGTGGAGAATTTGTTTATACACAGATTCCTATCAAACGGTGTATAGACAGGGCCCTACGCAGGGACGCCCCTACTGTAGACGCGCCCAAGAAAAAAAGGGCTTATAAAAATATGACCAAATTTTGGGTCCAATTTTGGTAAATATCCATTTGTCAAATGTTATAACAAAATGTCCGGTCTATATGCTTATATACCAAGGGCGCGTCTACAGTAGGGGCGCCCCTACGTAGGGCCCTGTCTATTCACCGTTGGATGGGAATCTGTATATAAATAGATTCTCTACAGATTCCTGTTATTCCCCACAGATTCCCATCCAACGATAATTAAGGCATGACCCTACGTAGGGACGCCCCTACCATAGCCATCCCCACATACCAAATGTAAAATTTTATTTACTAAATTTAAAAAATTATATATTCAGTGCATTTCAGTACAGTATCTAAAATTGATAAATATGTGTATCTACTAAATACAAAAAGGGCGCGTCTACAGTAAGGACGCCCCTACGTAGGGCCCTGTCTATTCACCGTTGGATGGGAATCTGTATATAAATAGATTCTCCACAGATTCTCGTTATTCCCCACAGATTCCCATCCAACGATAATTAAGGCATGACCCTACGTAGAGACGCCCCTACCGTAGCCATCCCTATATAAAAATACATATACTTAGACATTTAGCTATAAAATTTTAAAATAAACATTTACTTAATCAAATTTGAAATTTTGGTCATTCAATTAAATTTGAGTTTAAAGTTTTGGTCACTCAGCTAAATTTATCAATAAAAAAGAAACTGGGTCCACAAAGATGCCCCACTAAAATTGGCAAAACAATTAAACAAAATCTGATAAATAGTATTGATTACTCATTAAGCTTAATAATTAAATTTTTGGGTATAAAAGGTTACCTTGGACTGACCAAAGTTGAACCCATAAAGCCCAAAATACAGTCTCATACAAACCATGAGTCAGTGAGAGAGAGAAAGTAGAGAGAGAGAGAGAGAGAGAGAGAGAGAGGGACTTAAGGCGGTGGGTCTTCTGGGTTTGGTAGGTTTAGGTTTAGGGTTTTTGTAGATTCAAAGTTTCGGCCATGGGGGAGAGAGTGACCGGGATTGTGAAGTGGTTCAACGATCAGAAGGGTTACGGCTTCATAACCCCTTCTGATGGCTCCGAGGACTTGTTCGTTCACCAGTCCTCCATCAGATCCGATGGCTTCCGGAGCCTCGCCGACGGCGAAACCGTCGAGTTTCTGATCGAGTCAGATCCGGGTGGCAGGACCAAGGCCGTCGATGTCACCGGCCCCAACGAGGGTCCCGTTCAGGGAACACGTGGCGGCGGAGGAGGCGGCTCCGGTGGTGGAGGTGGCGGGAGAGGATCCCGCGGTGGTGGTGGCGGCGGCGGCTACGGCGGTGGTGGTGGTTATGGCGGAGGTGGTGGTTATGGTGGTGGAGGTGGTTACGGTGGTGGGAGGGGTAGTAGAGGTGGCGATGGTGGATACGGTGGTGGTGGTGGCGGTGGCGCGTGTTTTAAGTGTGGCGAAACCGGGCACTTGGCGAGGGACTGCGGTAGTGGCGGTGGTGGATATGGTGGCGGCGGCGGAGGAAGGTATGGCGGCGGCGGTAGCGGCGGTGGTGGGAACTGCTTCAACTGTGGTGGGTCAGGACATTTCGCGAGGGAGTGCCCAAACAACCCTCGTTGAGCCAAAGAATCGTAGTTGGTAAAAGGTGCTTACCTATAGGGGCATTTAATTGCTTTTGGAGGTTTTATTTTAATGGTTTGGTGAAAACTCTTTTGCTTTTAGAGTGTTTGGATCATTGTTCTGTTTTTCCCTTTTGGGTCACAATGTGGCCTTTTCTTTTTCTCTTTTTTTTAACCTTTTATCTTTTATTTTCTAATGTTGGGTTTGTCCTTTGAATAGGAGTTATGATATTATCGGAATTACTAGTGTTCTCCAAATTAGTAATGTATTTCTGGGTTTTAATTATGGGCACCGTATATTTTCAGTGAGCTACTACTACTTAGTACTTAACCTTTGCTCCATTTCAAGTGTGTATACACATCATATAATATATGCCGGTGTTTCTTAATCAATTTTGTTTCGATTTACTTTTTTTTTCCTTTCATATTTCATTATAATGCCCTATTGAAGTACTCTTCTTAGCTTTCAATTTGTTGGTACTTGATAGCATGAGATTCTCGTGGAAATAATTGTGGGATATGTTCTTGAGAGGTAGGATGCCTTGTCTATCCCTCCAATTGATATTATTGGCTCGTGGAGAGAAAAATTTAAAAAAAAAATAGTAAATTGACCCTTTCTATGAAATGAGTAATTACTTACTTTTATAGACTCCCAGATTTTGTCGCGAAATGGATGCCCATGGAGCTTTGTTCTTTTCTTTTTCATAGCAGACGAGATGGGTCTCTCCCTTACCTTTCCTTTTCCTTGATTCCCACAAAAAAAAAAAAAAAAAAGAAAGTAAAAGGAAAAGGAAAAGGGATTTCCTGATTGGATCGTGGCTATTTTAATAATTCTTCTTTTTAGCTATGTGGAATGAAAATTTCCTCTCTTATTCTATTATTGTGCTATGAAAGCAGCTTGTTCGTCAAGGTGAAAATAATTCAAAGTGAAAGGAAATAAAGTTGAGACCTTTTAGTCGTTTTGATTACTAGGGGAACTAGTAAGTTTGCCCCCTTGATTCTTCATTATATATTTTCTAGCGAGATGCCAAGCGTGGTTTAGTCAAGTGATTTATATGTTTGATTGGCAATGTTTTGAAGTGTTGGTGCAAATACGAATTTCTCAAGAGAAGGAAGAAGGAAAGAGTGGTCTTTAATGGTACATAAATTACGAACCAATCGTACAAGAAGCCGTTTGGCAAGTAGGTATCCACACTTCATATACTTTACCTAATTCCATGCGGAGAGAGTGAGCATGTAAATCTATGCTAGTAAAACCTCTTAATTACTGGTCAATATTCTTAGCTGGGTTTGGGTCTCTTAGTTAGAGGCCCGGCCTAGTTTGGACCTTAAGCTCCACTTTTTGGGGAAACCTTGGGCCTTTCCTGCCACAAAGTGTCGTACGAGCATGCTTCCTACTAGGTAGGAAGATTAATTGGCAGGCTTGTTTAGATTGTGTCGTCCAAGTCAATAATCTATGACCTATAACGGTGTGGAGTCTTGATCCAAGTTTCTAGTTCATTATCTTTTTTTTTTTCTCTCAAAACCAAGGAATCCTTTCAAATAATTACACATCTGCGGAGAGTTTTCAATTTTGCAAGTAATATTAAACATTTTTTTGAATGGTCATTGACACTCTAGGACCTACAGTATTCCTTGTAAAGTCATAACAAACGTAGCTTAGCAAGTTTTAATCATTTAGGAGTTAAACATCGGTTATTTTCCAATCAAATACGGCGTTTGGGTTGGATTATAGGTTTCACCTTATTTAGCTTAAATGTTTATCTATTTTTTTTAAACGTTTTGGACAAATATGTTAGGTTTAACTAGCATATATTCACTTGATTCAACAAAACTTAAACAAATGACATCAATTAATCACAAAAATTGACAATAAAAGTCTTCTTATATTAGAACTAGAAACATAAACCAATTTATAATATAATTATATTTATGTTTTAAGCGTGTACATGTATATATTGGCTTGAGTTGGCTGTATTGATCAATTTCAAAATATCTTATCAAAGCCAATTAAAATCGACTATCTAATTTTGGGGATTGGATTAGATTGGGTTGGTCCCTTTAATTTTAAATTTTGGATCAAAATTGGATAAAGTTGTCATCCTATCGAATTGGACAGTTTTTGTATGCCTATTCTTGTGAAACTTATAGTTGGCTAGCAAAGAGGTATAAATCCTAATTTTCAACGTATCAATCAAAACCATCCAAGAAATCTACGTACTGCAAATTCAATAATATTTTATCAATAATGCGTTCCTTCAATCCTCAGAGATGGTACTGAAAAAGTTTTTCAGCTTTGGCTGCCCATTCCAATCTAAGATGCCCTTTTCTTCTTTCTCGTCACATAGGACGCTCTACTCAGAAAATTAGGGTTTTTAAACACAAGCGTTTCACTAACGTCATAATTATCAAAATTTAACCTTGTTATGTTATCTATTTAAATTTACTCAAATACCCATAAATAGAATGCCAAATTCTTCTCCTCTCACAACCATGACCATTCCAAGATTCGTCACAAACCTCCTCCATAAATCTTTATAATTGCTGATCGGAATTGGAGGAGGTGAGTAGTCACAATCAAATCATTTTCTTTTTTACCTCATATCTGATTTTTCAATACATATTTAGTTTTTTTTTACCGTAATCGAAATATTTCGACCATAATTGAGTTTACTTGATGGTGGAAATGTGTGGACAATTTTGGATCCAATTTTTTCTTTAAACAAAAACATCTATTTCTATAAGTGAGTTATAATTTGTCACATATTTCACTGTGAACTTTAAAATAGGGTCAGAGTTAATAATGTCCCAGAGAATTAACTAAACGAGATTAATTTTTGGGATGGCACTTCTGCAATGTCAAGCTTCTTCGTATCATTATCTTTTTTGTCTTGGGAATAAAGGAGGAACATTGCAAGGGACAGAACACGAGCTTGAACTGAAAAGATACAAAGCTTTTCTATGTCTTTATTTTTTTCTTGGGTCGCATGCTCGTATAAAGTCATATATATTGTGTCTCATAAAAAAGAACTGTAAACAACTTTGTGAATTTGTATACAAATTATACATATTTATATAGCCTTTGGGAGACGAGTAGATAATTGGATTCCGACCCAACATTTTTACCAATGTACAAAGCTGCCTTATCTTCCCAAAAAGATATCCATATAGTAACGGAGCCCTTTCTTTCACTTGATTATTTCGGGGGAGGTTTTGTCGGTTTTGCCCTTTTGTCCACCTCCTCTTATACTCACGGGAAAAGGGGTCTCGAAAAATTCTATGGTAAAGACAAATAAGCATTCAAATAAATATGTATACGTGTGTGTATATATATATATATCCTCTTTACCAGCAGAATGTTACAACTTTTGTTTCGGGACTCATCGTTGTCAAGATCAGAGTGCCTGCGGCCTTGGCCTAAATCCTTGGGCGATGAAAGCTGGACAGCATTGAGCTATATATTGGATATGATGATGAATGTTTAAAAGGAAAAGTAATAATCAAAGTATCGGGATCTATCATAGTGTAAAATGTACCACATAGATTACTCTCATTTTGCTTTTCAGGTAGCTCGATCAGTGAAACACATGATTCATTTCGCTGTTTCCGTCCATTGCCAAAGATGGATGGAAAATAATCCGAACATTTGGTAGTAAAATTACCATCCAATTCAGTAACTATATCCCTTATATAAATACAGTACCATACAGTCCAATGTATTGATGACAAGTTCGCATACGATCTAAAAAATAATAATAATAATAAAAAAACCTTAGTCTCCTTTTTCTTTCTCTCTCAAAAAAATTTCTTCATCACTCTTACAATAGATCAGAGAGGGAATACTTTGGTCTCCTTCTACGGTATCTCCTCCTCCTCTCTTATCCCCCTCCTCATCTCCTTCAGGGATGAGTTTTTCTGTTTTTTCCACTTTTTCTTTAATTTTCTAATAAGCACATATTTAAATCTGGTTATATAATACCACATTTGTATGGTTCGTACCACTTGTTCTTTAATCTGTGTAGCTTTTTATTCCGTTTACTAGATTTCGAATCTTTGATACTTTTTCTTTGGATTTAGATTTTTAATATGAATGAGTCGGTTTTTTTTCAAGTGTGGATCTTATTTGGTATTAGAATCATAGTACTCTACTCATCAAGAATGTAGTCCAATAATAGGTGAAAGCAATTATTTGTTGATAGTCCTTATTATCTTTTTCTCTTAAAAAATTATGGTAGCCCACAATCTTACTGTCGTTGTATTTGTGATCCACTTTTCGCCTTTTTTTTGAAGAGTTTAAAATTGTAATATTTTGTGCTTACACTGTAATTGAAACTTTTTAACTTTTGTTAAAATATTATTCTCATGAGGAGCTATGTTTTTATGAAAAAAAATTAAAAAATATGGTATAGTGGACCTACTTATATTCGGCTATTTACCATAATATTGTATGTGATATGCGTTTTATGCAAAAAATATTACTTCAAATTTGTTCAGTATAGAGGTATGAAAGACACCACAAAATAGTTTTGTGGGCTTTTTCCTTTAAGCTTTGCCGTAATACTATTTACATATATATATATATTTATAATTATATATATTATATGATTTTGAAAAATTTGTAAATCAACTATATTAGATATAGCACGAATGCAACGTCATAGTTGGGGAAGCATTTTACCATTCTTGTCATTATTCTTAGGAATGTTTGATGCATTAGTTTGGATTGGAATATATCGAATTAGATTGAATTATTGCTTAATGCTTTTGTGTACTTTTGCGTTGGATTGAATTATAATTACTTCTTTTTATTTGTAAAATTAAAAAGTGATAAATTAATTTCAGAATATTACCCTTTAAGTATAAAAATTTGAGTTTAATTCAATTTAAATGCTTAAATAAATTTTTAAAAATGGTGCCGTCGTTATAGCGAGGGATTGCTTATCCCATATATTATGTTACATATTTATCCCACTGGGCATTGAGTAGTGATTATTTTACGGTGTCCCATTAATGTTACACGATTTTCATAGAGAATAAATTAAAAGGTCACACACACACAATTAATAAAAAATAATAATAATAAAAAGATAGAAGAAAATCAAGTAGGTCGTACAAGCAATACAAGAGAACAATAAGTAATTCGACGTCGAAGGAGAATTTCATATTTAAACTTTGGAGGAATATATAACCTTGCTTGTGACCACACAGTGAGGACGGTCCTTTTTCCTCTATTTAATTAATATATAACACAAAGAAGAATCTTTTTGTAATATTGAAATCAACTAAACTTCTGATCCATCATGTATTCCGCTAATACCCTAACTCTTTTTTTTTTTTTTTTTTTATTTTTTTTTTTTTCATATGTTAAAATTTGCTATATACGTTTTTTTTTTTTTTTTTATAATATAGTATACGTGTTTATTAAATTTGTTCAATTTAAGTTGATACAATTGGATCCTAACGTAAGAGGCCATAAAGAAATGAAAAAAAAAAGACACATTAACGTTCGTTTTGAGTTGGATTTTGTTTTTTGAAAAAAAAAAAAAAAAAGATGGTTTACTTTCTTCTCTTTGCTTCTACCTCCATTCATCTCATCTGGAAAATCCGTAGCATGGTGGTGGTTCATAGAGATGATCCGCAAGTTTTCTCTTTGCTTGTAGATTATTTCCAACTCGTACTAACCTTGTCTTGGCTGTTTTCTCTTTTAATTTATTATTAAAAATAGAAATGTACGTAGTACGTAGCAAGCAATATTGTTCATTGGCAACAAAACTAGAGTACGCTTTTTTTTTTTATTATTATAATTTTTGGGGTAATATTCCATACATTCTTTTTTTTCCCACATGGGATCTCAAAACAAAAGTGAACAAACCTAAGCTAGAACAGAAAGCTTAAAAAAGAGAAAAGAAAATACAAAAGATGTGTAGTTTGTGGGGGGGAAATGGTGTTGGCCGAAGACAATATATATAGAGTCTAGTACCATGACATTTTTTTTTTTTAAAACTTAGTCTAAGGTCTAATCAGGCAGAGAGATTAGAGAAGCATTTGACGTGGAAAATGTGAATTGGAGAAAATCAAAGATGGTGAGGGTGAAAGTGGGGGTGAGGCTGAGGTGGCGGCGCCACTGTGCTGTTAAGCAACGGCGCCGTTGCGGTGGGCGGAGGTGGGCATTGGTAACACTTGGTGAAAAGTCCAAATGTGTCAATCTGGTGTATGAAGTTTGTCATGCTCGCCCACCCACCGAATCCAAACCCAACCACTAGGACCCACCCAACTACAAAGGCATTAATCGTGTACGCTCCTACCCATCCTCCCAAGTACTTGCATGGTTGCTCCACCGCGTTCTGCAATCACAGCCGTTAATCATGTAAGTTAGAGTGAGAAAATTACTCTCAACGTACTTTTTCAAGCCAAAAAAAAGAACTCTCAACATATTTTGGAGTAAATAACTACAATGGGTAATGTGGGGACCGCAAATTAACTAGGACCGTACGACAAGAGCAACGTATCAAAGAAAAGTCGTTTTATAGGGGGGAGGAGATTTCAATAGTACCAATCAGATACGAACAAATATTCTAGCTCATTGATGCAGCACGAATCTCGTGCTTTTCAGCACTGTAAAGGCTGAATTTTTTTTTTTTTGGTGAGAACAAGTAACGTTTTCCAAACTCTCAATTCTCATAAAAGCTCATTAATTAGAAGTAAGAAAATGAAATCCAAAAAAAGCTTTAAGAAGAAAGAAAGAAGAATAGTGTATATGTTGTCCAATATATTACTCTTATCCATCTAGGAGAAGTGTCCGGGGCATGGTCAGCTATACTGTAACCACACACGCTACCTTCTCTGTTCCTCCAATAACTTGTCACATATATATTTTTTTTAACCCCTTAATAGGCACAACTTCATTAATAATCGAGCTAATACAAATACCTGTCGTGTAGTATAACACTGTTCAGTCAAATTCTGACCACTCACGCTACGCTTTGACAAAAGTGCTTTTTCTAGGATGTTCCTACGTGGCGTGCATTTCCATTTTTGGTTATAGTGTCGTGTTTTTCATTTATTTATTTATTTAATGATGTGAGATATTAGTGGGGTAATTAATAAGTAATTAAGAAGTAATTAATTAATTACCTCTCTGGCAGCAGCTGATTTAAAGGTGAAGATGTGGGCCAGGGCAGGGATGATGTAGACGGTGAAGCTAACAAGAAGTGATCCAACGGTGGAGTTGATGGGACCAAAGAAGGGGAAGATGATGGCTAGGAACCAGATGGGGATCACCACAGGCAATCTCGCCGCCGCACGCTTGCATAAGCTCTTGCACTCGTGCATTCCTATCAATTTCTCCCACATAAAGTATAGCGGCGTGCATGCAAATCCAAATGTGATAAACTGCACCATGACCAACCAAATTTCCCGTCATTTCAATTATAAATTACAAAAACATGTAATGTGTAGATATATATATATATTGTAAATATCATAGCCTCATTGACAAACTACTGATGTTGGAATCATTATTATCAGTATTCCTATATAAGTTGCTAACGAGGTCGTCTATTGATGTGTGCTCTAACGGACAAAATTATAGTATGACTCACGATAGTCAGGATCGATCGATAACAAAACAAAATTAACAAACTATGTAGGTGTAGATGGTGCATGGTGCATATATAGTATTTGCAGATATGTGTGTTTTTATTATGTACCTGGTGGATGAGCATTAAAGTGACAGCCATGTCTCTGAATCGGGATTTAGGGAGCAGAGAGAAAGCGTTGGAGTGATTAAGAAGCATGTCTCCAAATGCCCAGTAGACTGCTGATGCGGATGGGAGTGTCAGTGTCAGCACATACAGGGTAGCCAGTAAGTATATGGCCTTGAACTTCTGAGGCTTCCACATGGCGTGCATAATTTCCCTGTTTCAAACCAAAGGTTTATTAATTACATATTATAAGCCTTCATTAATTTTTTTACATGTATTGTATAAGAAAATGCCATGCATAATAGTTGGGGTTAACGTCAAACATGGTCAAAAGTTGAACCAAAGATGGGAATTGGGATAGGGAATGAGATAGACAATTAAGTTTTTGTCACGGGGCTTGGCTCATCATGGCTGAATAAGAAATGATTATTATGATTATTTTTTTTCTTTTATCCTCCTTGAAAAAGGGGAGTTGTAATTATTGGAAGACCTTCGAATCTAAAAACTGGATTCCTTTTGGTCTTTTCTCATGATAAAAGCAAAAGCAATTAGGGGAAAGAGTTTTGGCTTTACCAAATTAAAAAGGAATAATACATAGGATTGTTCCCCCCACGAAAATAAGGACTTTTTGCCACCCACGCCTGATAAGGGCAATAGGGGAATTTACAAAAAAGAAGTACTAAATAAAATAGAATATTTTGGACACATTTCAACTTTTTTTTTTCTTAGATTAAAGATTGGTAATTAGATCTCATAGTCAGGTCTTGTCCAAAGAAGAGAAGGTTTAGTCACTTTCAATATAACGTTAAGCCCACGTTTTATGCTCAAATTTGACCCTTTATCTAGGGACGACGGTTGGACCAAAACTTTGAAGACCAGATAACAGATGGGCAAAGTTGAAAATAATGAAGAAGACATTATTATAAATTTGGCCTTGTCTTACACAGTGACGGCATGTCCCCCGAATGTGTAGAGAATGTTTGTGGCCCCGGTAAAATATAGGACCAACTTGGTTGGACCGGAGTGCTTAACTCCCTCAATCTATTATACAAACACATAAAAATTTATGCATTAGTGAAAACAAGGCTTAAAAAATAGCAAAAGCCAAAAGCGTTTCACAAGTATATGTATATACATAGCACATTAATCAAAAAATGACTTTTTCACGTTATAATTATTAGTTACCTGGCCGTGGGTTAGGGAAGCGATGGTGAGGTACCAAGCAGTGTATGTGGTCATCAAGAGGCCCAAGAATGACCAGATTCTGTAGTTGTGGAATGAAGGAATAAAGACTGTGGTGGCGCAACAAGCTCCGAAGATGTAAGTCCAAGTCCTCTTGTCCAGATTATCATTTATGTAATATATGTTACTGCCAAAAAAAAAAAAAAATTAAAGATACCCAGTTACAGAAATACAATAATTTGTGTGTTAAGGTAACTTTAATTTCTTTATTCCAAAGTTTTATTATTAAAAATGAGGATAGAGTTAAACTTTAAGGTCAGAGATCATGTGTAAGTACCTTGCACAAGCTATTAGTTGAATGACAGATCCAAACAGAAGAAAGATACAGTTAAATGCCAAGCCCACGTTCCTCCAATGTTTCCCAAGGAGACCATCAAGAACTTCAAACCACTATGTGGGGGAAAACAAAAAAAAAAAATTATTGAAATCCATGTGAGCTTTGGACTAAACTAAATAACCTGGTACTTAAATTAAATTATCTACATATATAAATATCTTTATGTATATGTGTCTATATACGGAACTAGTTTTTCAAGAATAATTGGTCTAAGATTATACTAACCTGGATCACATGGTTTCTGAAATCAGCTTTCTCTCTTTCTTTTCTTGTTCTGTATTCAACATAGAGTATGCTAATGAGATAAGCTGTCCAACTTCCCATTATGCCATAAAAGAGCTGAAATAGTATTCCAGATAGCAATCCCAGCTGGGAAAACGAGTATGGCAACGTAAGCAGAACTTGAGCCACCTGAAAATTGTTGTTACAAGTTATAATATAAGTACAAAAGCATTTTAATCCACTGGAGAAGGAAAAATATAACACATTATGAAACCATTGTTAACTAGGCACACATATATATACAGCTCCACTAGCTCAGTCCTCGAAAATAATATTGAAGAAAGTAATGAAATTGTATGTATAGAAACCTGGTTTGAGGCACAGCTAAACCAAGCATCATAAACAGAACCACCGTGCCAAAAGAAATTGGAGAGCTTTGTTTTCATGTCTTGAGGCTTCCCTTCAGTCTCCATCTCTACATAATTTCCTACTATCACAGTCTCAACCACCTTATCAGTAGCCATTTTCCTCTCTCTGTCTCTCTAAGCTAAGCTTCCCTCTCTCTCTCTCTCTCTCTTCTTAAACACTAGTGTATTAATGGTTAATGAGGGTGATAGATAGATTCGAAATGAGGGTGAAGAAGATTGAATATAGTGGTGTATATATATACAGGACACTATGGGTTCTCGAAGGTTGGGAAAGGCTGTGTTTGAAAGGTATTTTAGAGAGCGGTTTTGGGAAGCGAGTAAAATCCGCTTTATGGGACTGAGAGAGAGAGAGAGAGAGAGAGAGAGAGAGAGAAGTTCTGAGTGATGGCTTTGACGAAATCCTCTGCTTTTCGGGGCCTTTTTTGTAATTAAAACTTTGTTCTTTAGCTCATTATTTAATATAAAAAATTAGTGCTCCCAAACTATAATGTTATAAAATATTAGTGTATAATCAACCAACATTTTTCAAGTCATTATTTAGGGAGCGTGAGTGGCCTGTCCGCACGAGCGGGTCTTCACCCTTACCAAGCTGATTATTACATTTGTTTAGGTGCCTAATCTAACCTTATTTACGTCCTTAATTACCATCATGCCATTTCATTTTGCAAACTACTAAACAAATTGTTCCATGTACAAAAAATTTAAGAAGCAATACTACCATCACGATTGCTGATTATATCTAAAAATTGACATGGAAATTCTTATACCAACCAATATTATACGGCATTTTTTTTTATATATATATGTGTAAACACCAAGTTGAGGCTATAGTTATTACAACTAGGAAATGATATTCTTAGAAAAAGAAATATTCATTAATTTGAGGGGTTGTGATGGTAAAAGCACGAGTGAGCTTTAAGAAATAATGTTGTAGAAGAACAAGGTACTTAGGGAGAAGGAACAAAGGATAGAATAGAGAAAATTAAGCAATGGAAAGAGTGAAAGGAAATGAAATTATAACAAACTAGACCACATGATTGCAGCCAAACGGGCGTGGTCGCTTTACATGAGAAAGAAAGCTGCTTTTATCACATGGACTTACCTTTGGGGACTTGGAGAATCCGGCCCTCTCTCTATTCATATGCCCAAACCCCAATTGAAATTAATATTATAAATATCAAATAAACAAACCCCCCCCCCCCCTTTTTTTATTTCATACCAACACCAAAATATAGTTGGATTTTACTATTCTCTCTATATATATATATTAATATTCGTATTATTACTTATGCACGCATAAGGACAAATATATCGACAGTATGAGAAAGCCATTGGAGAGTTGCAAGATCATGTGCCCTTGGAAAACACCATCTTCTTTAATATTTTTCTCTGGTTTTTTTTCCCGGACACCCTTCTACTTGTTTTAATTTGGTTCAATAGTACCTTTTTTTTGTTCCCTTGTCTTTCATTATTTAGATTCTGTTACCTCTTTATACTGACAAGGGTATAAGTATAAACCTTTTATTTTATTTTTCTTATTAGGTGGGATAAGGAGTTAATGTTTTTTCTTTTCTTGTGTATGTACTTTATTATCAATGGCAATTGCAGTCCCGTTGAATTGAAGCAATAATTTTCACTTGAAATTCTGATATTTAATTCTCTTACCATCATTAAATCTTCTATTTAATGTAAGCGTGTGAACTCAAATGGAAAGCTTGCTTAAAAGAAACTATAACTATTAAGTATAAAGAAAAAAATAATACAAAAAAAAAAAGATAAAAAGTTGGAATTTATAACACAAAACTAAAATAGTACAAAACATCACAATAAGAAGAAAAATGCGCTATTATACACAAAATGCCAAAACATTTAGATTATCAATCTTAAAAGTTAAAACCAGAGATGAATACCTGTCATAAAGTTAAATTAAATGTTATTATAAGTCCTTTTAGTTCGTTTTTTGAATTTGAAGAAGTCATAGTCATCACCTCCTGGAGAGATTGTTGATTACCTTCCAATTCCATCAATCTAACATAGTAATGATGATAAACCATAATGTGTGTTCGTCTTCGTTGAAATTAAATAAGAAAAACAGCTAGCATATTTATGCAGCGTAGATATATATTATTATTAGAGAATACAAAAGCATGACATCTCAGGTTTTATAAAAACTTTGTTTTGGTAGAGTGTAGCATATTCATGGGGTTTGTAGGGCACCCCCACATTGTCTATAATCGTCTGGTCCTGGCTTTTCTAGCCTCTAGGACCAGAAACACTCCTTGTGACTTTTGTCTCCTTTGACTAATCTAGTGCAGTTTAGAGCACCATACCCTGCATGATCCACCATAGGGACCTCACCCATTTTAATGAACTAGAGTAGTTCAGTAATATTTCTGGATAATTATTAGCCCATTTCCCTTCTCTACATCTTCCAAAGTAACCTCAAACCAGAATGATATCCAACTGAAAATTTCAGTTCAAAACTGAAAGAACTTAGGTGATGTTATATAGTTTATATACATATATTTATTTATTTTCTTAAATAACTGAAGGCCAGCTATTATGGTTTTAAACACAATATTGCACAAATAAGAGTAGTTTTGAACTTTGATATATTTTCAATAATTGTTTTCTTTGGTGGTCAAATGGTTGAATATGTAAGACAAAGCATGTTGATGTTTTGAACATTGTCTCCAACCTCTGTTTGAATTCTTTAAGGTGGGAAAAGAGAGAGGGAGGGGAACTAGAGAAAACGACCCTGTTGTTATAACAATTGTACAAATATGACAAATCTAGACAAAGCATGTTAGTTGCTATAAGTTTTGTCTTTGAACTTATTTGAAGTCTACAAAGTGGGGGACCAAATTATAAAGGGTTTTATCATTGAATTTTATTAATAATTCCCATTGAGAAAATGGAAAAGAAAAAAAAAATGTCATAAGTCTCAAAAATATTGATGAACACCAAAACAATCTACTTATTATGATCTAGCGTGGTAAAGTTTCAGCACGCTAGGCCCATTTCAGGTGGAAATGGTAGGAAAATGTTAATGCTAAGTCAACCTATGATGGACAATAATTTCTTGAGCTACAGTTATTGAAATCACATGTATGAGGGGAAAATGACTATATACATATAGATGTTAAACTGATTGTCTTTTATATGTATCAGAAAGTCATCATACAACTCATCTCTTAACTTAAATCCACTCTCAATGATGGGAATGCAAAACTAGGAACATCCTTAATGAAAAAGCCCAATAAAACTTTTCTGCTTCTTATTTGCTAATACTATATGAATTTTCTTGGTTAAGTTTAGTGAAGTTTTGCTTGAAAGTCTTTCAAATATGGCTTTTTTAGACTCAGCAATGATTAAAGTTCCAAAATGGGTCAAGCTTTTTGCCAATTCTTTTTCTTTTTGATGGTGGACATAGCTGTTTGTTGATGTTGATCAGAGGAGCACCTTCACTTTTTTGGTACTTAAGAGACATGAGATTGGAAATCTATACTTGACCCTGAAATGAAATACAATTACAGGAAGTGGGTCCTTGTTCCTTTCTGCTTGGCATCAATTTGATTGTGGTCAACTCCAATTGCAAAGTATGTTTTCTGCCTAATTTTAACAATACAACAAAACTGTATTTTTATTTTATTTTATATTTTTTGGAAGGGTTTCAAGATAATTTGGTTGAAGCTATACATCAGCAAACACCATAATGTTTACTGAACTTTATGGCCTCCTTGTGAAGAGCCATTTTTTGGACCAAAGAATCCTCTCTTTAATGAAAATGTGTTCCACTTTAGTAAACTTTATGTAACACATTTAAAGCTGCCAATTGGACAATAACAAATCAGATAAAAAAAGTGAAAAGAAACTGTTCTTGCTTGTCTCACCTAATTTTTGCTGTTTTAAAGCAAATTAATTCCCTTTTACTGGCTCTGAAAATGACGTTGTTTGTTGTGAGTCTGGCAAAGAGAATCCTAGTTTGAATTAGATGAAATGACCCATTTTTCTCTCCTACTTGATCAATTCTATGTCCTTTTATAAAGTTCATATGTCACCATTAAATGACACAGAAAATGGAACAAAATTAGCCCTTTATACTCACAACCGCTGGAAAATGTTCAAGCCTAATGTAAAATGAAGTTTGTACATAATCATACGTCTGCTATGATACTGCTTTGTGGTTTTGACACACAGAAAAGGTTTTGTTAAGGACCATTATGAAGTTTGGAATGGTTTACAGCCTTAGATTTTGAACCCAACTCGTGTAAAGACATAATTATGATATTAGTTGGCACAAAATTAAGGAAAAAGAAAATGAAGGCATGGTTTTGCATAGTTGTTAAGATACAAGTCTTTATGAATGTGTCATATTTGTAAGCTCTTATTATGTTTATCCATTGTTTCGTTTTCATTCTGTCTGGATGGAAAAGTTCTAACTATATAACAAGTCAAATAAGTGGAGACCTACTAAATCAAATAGTGCTCCTTTGACCAAATATGCAAATATACATGTATATAAGACAATTTCCTAATACCAGATACGTACCGGAAAAAAAAATGTTAAAGAACTCATAACTGAATCATTCATGGTGGGGGAATAAAACAAATTAAAAGTTCTAAAAGAGTGTTGATATAGAGCCATTACAAGTCATTACATTCATGGGTTCAGTACAACGCAATGGTCCAGTATCTCAGTGGGCTTGCCGGTTGTGAAGGCCCCAAACAGTGTTGTGCTAAGGCCCAAGTTATTTGGGCCCAGTATTGAGAAGCAGCCTAGGATTCGGATGCGTTTGACTTAAGAGAAATTCATACTCTTCAACGGCCAGGATTTGGCCTAGACATGACGTGGCTACATGAGGTTGTGACACAACCCATCTCCTTTTATATTGATACTCCCGCGCGACCTCTCTGCCACTACTCTGTTTTCCAATCCACCTAGCCACCAATCCATTGCGTCGATCTTTTCGGGTCACCGGAGCTCCGGTTATGGTCCGCCCACCTCACCAGAACATCACCATTTGCTAAAGCCTAGTGGGCAGGTACGGATTATGAGCTTTATTTGGTGGATTACAAAACAAAGATAGTTGTTATATGACACTTAAAAACTGTCAGCTTCGAATTTTTATTTTTGAACTATATATTCATATCATATGCCAAATTTGTCTTTAGATGTAGATATTTTCCTTGGGAAAATTTTTTTATGTGACAGTAAGTACAAACTACTACTATTGCATATGGGATTATAGAATTCTTATGGGTTTCTTTGTGTGCTATATTGTGAATTTGTGAGTGGTGTGACTATTCAATAGAGTCTATGATGAAATGGGTTATTGTTTGATCCGTTTTGTGTCATTTATTTTGTCAATCAAAATTGATTAATGGGCAATAGTTACGGACATTGACCAATAAAATTTGATCGAGGAAGCTTGTTTTGTTGTGTCTTGCCCTTAAGTCCTTTTTCAGTGCAGTACAATGCCTTGGTTGTTTGTTTGTTTAGTTAGTGTTGTTGATAAAGTTATGCATCCAAGTTGGGAAAATATTGCTTTTCCAGTTCTTAGCCAAACTATTGAAGCTTCACCTTTGAGAAATATATTTCTAGTGTTTCAGATGGGATTTGAAAAGAACTGAATGCAATTTAAAAAAAAAAAAATAGAAAAAGGAAAAGAACCGAGTGATTTTTCATTTCTAGCCTTAGATTGATCCAAATGTAGCTTTTCAGCTTTACTGCATCGTATACCCTTTTAGAGTTTTTATGATCATCCTTCATTTTTTGTCTATCGAATCAGATAAATTGATTTGACAATTGTCCCTTTGGTGAGTGAGAAGGCGAAATGTCTGCTGCACAGGAAGCAGTTGTTGGTCGCCCAAAGGCCGAGTGGACTCCATCTCGTGATGCATATTTGATTGAGCTTTTCATTGAGCAGCACAATTGTGGAAGAACAGCTTACAATGAATTTAAAAACGAAGTAATTAGATCGGTTACCCGCGATTTTAATAGGAAGTTTGGCATGAATTTAGAGGAGAACCAAATAAAAAACCGCTACAATGTGATGAAGAAAGATTATGGCGTTGTTAAAACTCTTCTTAGTCACGCTGGCTTTGGTTGGGATGAAATTCGACAAATGGTTGTGGCTGATGATAAAGTTTGGGACAACTACATAGCTGTAAGTTACACATGTTTACAAACTTTTATAATTCTTAGGATGAACATTAGAGACATATGTCTAAGTTCAAAGAAAAGAATCATCCTTTTTCTTATATACAATTGAAGAATCTCATAGACATAAAATTGCAGATAAAAAGTGAGGCAAGGCCTTTTAGACGCAAGAGCTTTCCTCTTTACAACCAAATGTCGATTATCTTTGAAGGTAATTTTCTTTCACTTGTTGATCATAGCATTTTCCAAGTTGGCTTTTTCATTTCGGTGAGTCATTCTATAGCAGGAGAATCAAGAGCTATTGTGAAACAACAATTTCCAAGTGGACTACATGTGACCGCTGAGGAGGGAAACAGCAACACCGAAACTGTCCGCTCTTCTGAGCCAACTAACCTCCCTGCACAGGTAGTTGACGGCACTCCAGATTCGGATTCAATGATTCGAATAGACGACGACGATGATGATGATGGTGATGAAAGTAGACAACAAAAAAAGCGCAAATCTGAGGCTCCTACAACGTCCGTTCATAAAAGAAAAACATGTTCTAAAGTCAGGGAGACAATAGAAAATGCCTTGTATGAAATGTTTTGCTCAGCCAACTTAAAAGCTGCGCAACGAAAAGCATTGAATGAGAAAACACTGTACCAGAAGTGCCTTGAGGAGTTGCAAAGATTGGAGGAACTGGACGACATGGAATTTACAAGAGCTGTTAATGTTCTTAAGGATGACAAAAATGCAGTTGCTTTCATGACCATAAAAGGGCCTCGACGTTTAACCTGGTTGAGGTCTCTATGGCCCGCATAGTTGTTATTTTACATTAGTGTGATGCTTTGCCTGTTGTAAATGATATATCTAGTTTTACTTTCTCATTCGGTGACTCAGTTTCGTCACCCCATTTGGGCTATTAACTTGAAAATCCTATGCTTCTTGGAGAGAATTATCGGTTAGTTATGGTTAATTTTCACTCAAGTTAATGATGTATCTAAAATGAGTCATAACTCTAGATTAGTATTTTCTCTGTATTCAAGTCTGAAAAGTGGGGTCTTTTTGAAAGATGGGTTAGACTTTAGACCCGGCAACCTCAAAAACAGAATTGCATTATTTTCTCACTCAAGTTCAATTAGTACAAAAATGAAATTTCGCTGGCCTATTTGGATCTGAGAGTGTGGACTATACATCCCATACGGGATATGGCTTTTTTTCCTAGGTAATGAAACTTGTAGTTTGAACCTGGTAATAAATGGAAAACGTACAAAATAATTATGTAACATGTGGAGTTAGATGCATATATAACTTGCTTGGTTAAAAGATCTCTACTGCAGTTTGTTTCAGGTTTGGGGTCCCACTTAGATACGACTAAGGTGTCGCATAATGGCAGCCAGGTGGTTGTCACTGTAACAATTAGGACTGACAACCGGATGAATCATGAATGGTTTTTTAAGTATCATCTATGCTAGTCTCTTTAACCCTTTTTTTCTTCAGATGCGGAACGGGTATTAAACAAAAGATAAAAAAAGAAATTCATGGTATAATGAAAAAAAAAATTAATTAATTAATTAAATTTTTTCATAATTGACAAAATATTAAACATAACAATATACTAAATAATTTTTAAAGTCAAAAATTCAAATATACAAGTACATATAACTCTCTAAGTACATAACAATATACTAAATAATTTTTAAAGTCAAAAATTCAAATATACAAGTACATATAACTCTCTAAACTCATTATTTCACTAAATATATATGAATATAAGTATTGTAAAATACATATCTTTATATATAATAATTAGTTTTATGTCAATATATATTATTACAGATTATGTTAATACCGTCCTGTATATTAACATTGCAGTTTCCGTACCAGTCATTTTTCTACTTGAGTGATTTTCCTCATTTTCGTTCAAATCAGATAAACAAAAATGCTCGTAATTATTGGTTATATTGCCATCTAGAAACAAGTTTTACATTTACAATTGTTGTATGCTTTTGTAATCTAATGGTTAAATCACTAACTCATCGAATAAAAATAAAATAATAATTTAGTAAGCTTAGGTGTTAAGGCCAGTATCTAGTGAGTGAAATAAAGAAAAGGTCACTACATGCAAATTAAGCGTAACAATGACTTTTCATCTAAAACTAAATAAAAAAATTGCAACACCGAAGTTTTTATTAATAATAACTTATTGACAAATAACAATCATAAAAGTTGTAATCACCAAACTTTGTCTTTACTCCCTTGTGAAAACTTAGTGTATATTTTGTATTACTGTATTACATCACCGGTCAGTTTGGCCTTTGGGCATTTCCGGGAACTAAAACCAATAATGCTCTATTTAAAATTTTTTTAGTTAATTAGACCTCATCATCATGTTTATAATATTAACTTTGCTTCGCTATGATACCAAAAAAATTTATAACCACTAATGATGAACCAATTTATCAAAGAAGAAAAACGAAATTCTATTTCCTTGTTTTTTTTTTTGAGCAACTATTTCCTTGTTCTCTTTAAAAAGAAAAACTAAAAAGACTAGAAAGTAAGAAGAAGAGCTAAACACAAGAAAAGTAAAGTAGAGTTTGTTCTTTGTGCCTCTTCCTTCCAATAATTCTAATCGTGACCCAATCCTAATACTTGACATCATTTTCTTCTTCTTCTTCTACTACTTCCTCCTCCTCAAATTCTTTTTAACTTTTTCCTCTATCCGCTTATGGATCGGATCCTTCTCGCCGGGTCGTTTCTCACACTTCTCACTTTCTCTTTCGTCTCAGGTATAAATTACCCACCAACAAAATCACTTCAAAATTCAATATTTTCCAGTTACTCACTAACTCAATTCTTGCTTCTTCTTTCTTCTTTTTTTTTTTTGGAATAAAAAATTTATAATTTTGGTCGTCACAGATGTACAGGCAACGTCGTTCAAGATAGTCAACAAGTGCCGGACCACCATATGGCCCGGATTCCTATCCGGCGCCAACTCGGCTCCGCTCACCACCACCGGCTTCGCCCTCGAGAGCGGCGAGTCCCGGACCCTCCACATACCCAGGTCGTGGTCGGGTCGGTTATGGGGTCGTACCCATTGCGGCCGCGACTCCGCCGGCAAATTCTCTTGCCTCGCCGGGGACTGCGGCTCCGGGAAGCTCGAGTGCGAAGGCGCCGGCGCCAAGCCGCCAGCCACGCTGGCCGAGTTCACTCTTAACGGCGCCGACGGCTTGGACTTCTACGACGTCAGCTTGGTCGACGGGTACAACATCCCGATGCTGATTGTGCCCAGGGGAGGCACGAGAGGGGGTTGCGGCGCCACTGGGTGCCTCGTCGACTTGAACGGCGCTTGCCCGATGGCGTTAAGGGTGGCGCGTGAGAATGGGAAGGGGAGCGTGGCGTGCAGGAGCGCGTGCGAGGCTTTTGGCGATCCCCGGTATTGTTGTAGTGAGGCGTACTCTACGCCCGACACGTGTGGACCTTCGCCTTACTCGCTCTTCTTCAAACACGCTTGCCCACGCTCGTATAGCTACGCGTACGATGACAAAACGAGCACCTACACGTGCGCCTCCGCCGACTATATTATTATTTTCTGCCCATTACCTTATACGAGGTAAATTTACTTATGGCCCTTGATCATAACGTTCTTTATTCACTTCATCTAAGGGTAGTTTTGTAAATTCAGTGTTAAGCATTTTCACAAGGTGGCATGGCATGTTCAAGAAATTTCGCTCTAAAAACGAAGTGGGGACGAATTATTTGGGGTGTGGAGAACTTTTCTAGTGGGGCAGTCCGTCCATAATTTGGACTTTCTTTAGGGACCTCAATATATATATATATTTTTTTTTGAAGTAAAGGGACCTCAATTTGTTTGCTAATTATATTCGGTTTTCCATTTATGACCACATATTTTCCTTTACGTAAAGCTATATATATATATATATCAGGTGGTGTTATTATTTTTCTTTTTTGAAAAACAAGTGGTGTTATGTTGATCACTATAAATATTTTCTTTTTTCGGTCTACTTCCATATTGTTGCGTGATATAAGTTTGTAATGCATTCTTTTCAATATAAGGCTGATGTAACAACTCGTTTCATTTATGCCGATGGTTCAGTCTCATAATTATAGGGCTGCTTTTCCTGCTCAACAAGAAATTTGGGTCTTAGCTAAGAGCCTAAGATCATGATCACATAATCTGTGACAATAGTTTATGCGATCATAAAGAATAGAAAAGGAATCCTTTGTTTCATCTTTTGTATTGTGATCCGAAATAGTGATTTTTTTCCTTAATGGTTTTATTGTACTAGTGTTACACATTATTAGACTTGTTGAAAGTAATATCTATTCATATGTGAGAAATTAATTATATTGCTTTCTTCTTTTGCTTGTTTAATTACCTGTTTCTTGTCCTGCGGTCTAGTTGTTTTCCAATCGTAGAAGCTTTTCTTTCACGCCTATGTTTTTTCTTTAGGAATTAAGTAACTATCTGACAATAATGGTATCTATCCCGTCTAGTTTAGGAAATTGTCATTTAACTGAGTGGTCCCTATATGTGTCATAGGTCTAAGAGGTAACATGTGAACTGGTGAGTGATTAGTTAAAAATTAGTGACGATGATCGCCAATTGTGATTACAGCATTGTTTCTCTTTTGACGGTATAAATTTTTATGTCCCCTGTTTGCAGCATCTTATCTGTAATCTCCTAGGTTATTGCTTACTTCGCATATTTTGTTCATTAATTTCCGTCATAGCAACAAATTCTCTCAAAAGAACACAAATTCTTTTGTTGTATTAAAACAATTTACAGTCAGAAAGTGTTGGGAGCAAGGAAAGATGGGATAGCGCTACCACTGGTGAACAAGACCATGATGTACTTTAGAAGCCGATAACCAAGTCGAGCTGCATCTACAGGTCTGCCTCATATGCTATTTTATGGCCCTTGCTGCCTCTAGTGTAGTGGCATTTTTGCTATTTTAGGCACTTTTAAGGACTTTGTGACTAACGTTGGCCTGGATACTACTACTTTCAGGCACATAAACCATAATTCAGGCTCGTGAAGATTGTTATCAAGTAACAATGCCGTTTATGCCTTGTTCAACTAGCTTTCTGGCTCTTCCTAAGACCTTGCATCTGGATTTAGGTCTCAAATGGATTTTGCAGTGATCGGCCAAATGTACGAGACTTCACGATTGCCACGAGAACACTTTTGTATATAATTTTGTGTTTCTTTGTTTTGGTTTTGATTCACATACGTAAGAGTCATAATTTTATATCTAATGGCTTTTACCTCAAAAGTTGCAGCTGTAGTAAGAAACATTTAGGCTTGTTTGGTAACAATTTATTTAAGGGCGCGTCTACAGTAGGAGCGCCCCTACGTAGGGCCCTGTCTATTCACCGTTGGATGGGAATCTGTATATAAATAGATTCTCCACAGATTCCCGTTATTCCCCACAGATTCCCATCCAACGATAATTAAGGCATGACCCTACGTAGGGACGCCCCTACCGTAGCCATCCCCTTTATTTAAACAGTTTTTTGTTTTTTTAATCAAAAAAGTGGAAATATTTTCCAAAAGTATGTTTGGTAAAACTACTTTTGTTTTTCATTTTTTTAATTTGATAACAAAATTTTTAAAATTTTGAAAACAAAAATTTCTTACTTTCAAAATTTTTTCAAATAATTATGTAGAAATACTAGTATCAAAATTCAAATATATCTAGACTCATATCGTAATTTCTCTTTAATATTTTCTCTCTCAACGCTATTTCTCTTGTTATTATCTCTCTAGCCTTATGTAAAAGTGATTTTTTTCTAAATATTTTTAAAAATTGTATTTTTCAAAATAAAAATTTAAAAGTGGAATTTTTCAAAATATAATTGTAAGATTTGGTAAATTTTTTTCAAAAATATCCCAAAATATTTAGAAAAATATCACGTTTTAAAATTTTATTTTGAAAAATACCACTTATGAAATTTATTTAGATAAATTCCACTTTTTTCTCTCTCCTATTTTTTCCTTCTTTTTTCCTTTATTACTCTCTTTTTAATTTTCACTTTCCAAAGTAAAAAGTGCTAGTTACCAAATATGTATTTATTTTTTTATTTTAGAAAACAAAAAGTACAACGTTGTTATCAAACACATTTTTGTTTTTGAAATGCAAAAAATAAAAAAGAAAAAATACTTTTATTTTTGTATTTAAAAAAACAAAAAATAAAAATGTTACCAAACAGCTCCTTAGATTTCACAAAATGAGGAACGTTTTATAGTTTAAATGCTCCTTGAGGGCAAAAGATTCACATTTGCCACTGCAGGATCGAAAGTTCTATTATATAGAAACGCATAAGGTATCCATTTAACTATATAAAGCACACTTAATTGTTATGATATTTCATTGGTACTCCTTTTTCAGTTACGTAGTTTCTTTGTTATCTTTTCTCGTCTTGTAGAGCCTAATAATTCCCCCTAAGCGACTTTTCCACGTTACTAGTAGTACAGTTTAAAAAAAAAAAAAAAAAAAAAAGGGAAGATTGCTCTTTAAATGTAGCAGTTGCCCCTGGGATTGAAGTTGTACTTATCTATCAACAATCGCACATAATTAGTCTGATTCTGATTATGTTAATAAATTGTTGAAAATTTTAATTTTTGAAAAAATTTATTTCGCTTAATTGCAAAAATACGCATACATTGCTGTCATCTAGTAGTCTGATTCTCATATCAATGTTTAAGACGAGCTACTCTATGGGCATACAATAATAGAAATGGGGTCATACCTTTAAATTTATGTAGTCATACACTTCTAAGGGCATGTTTAGTGCGTTGTATTGTATTGTATTATATTGTATTGTATTGTGATGCGTTATATTGTATTTTTCTATTACAGTACTATATTTAGTTTGCATTTGTATTCAGATGTTGTATTAAAAAGTTGATTTTGAAAAATATAAATTTTTACTTATAAAAATACCATTTTCAAAAAATATTTAGGAAAATATCATTGTAAAATTACCAGTTTTAAAAAATTTATTTTCGAAAAAACTATTTTTTTAGATATATATTTAGAAAAATACCACTTTTGAAAATTTATTTAGAAAAATACCACTTTTGAAAAATGATAAAGCGATGTGAGAGAGAAAAGGGATGAGAGAGAAATTAATAACAGAAAAAGTAAAGAGAGTGAGTACTATACAATACTACATTAAAGTTAAAATTATGTAATATAGTAATACAGACTTTTTTATTCTGTATTACACAATATTCTCCGAATTGTATTAAATTTTGATGTCTTATTAAATAATACAATACAAAAATACAACTAAACATAGTATTATGTTCAATTAATACAATATAGAGTTTTTATACGATGTACCAAACATAACCCAAGTTTATAGGTAGGTCTTATATTAGTACATTGGGGTTGAGCACAAAAACCGCCTTTAAAAAATGGTTTTCGTAGGGAATAGTTTGGATATTAATCTCTACATTATCCAAGTGGAGTGCGATGTGTTAAGCGTGGTTAATGGTTTTCACTTTCAAGTGGGCCAGTTATGGCGGTGTCAGGGTGTTTTAGTGTTGGAGGAGATTTGAGAACTCTTTTTAGCCATTGGCAGTGGTTCTTGTTGCTGCCTTGCTTATTCTCAGAACACTCATATTGTACTTTATTTATTTATGTATGATACTGTAACAGCTGATTTAAATCCAAAATAATATTCTCGAGGTTTATTTTAAAACAGAATAATAAAGAATTCGTATAAACGCACTATTGAACCATTTAAGACATGAAAAGCACTATTGAATGCTTTAATTGCAAAAGAAAATGTAAGGGAAGGTAAAAATGAAGGTACGCATATGAGCACTACTTATTACTGAATCTGCCATAAGGGTTTTGGTTTGCTGGACCGTCTCTTTCATTAACTGGATTTTCCTACCGGTCTTCTTAGCCAAATTGCCGAATTGGGAACTCAGATTAAGAAATTGACCTTTTTCAAACACATTAAAAAGTGACCGAATTTGTTAAAAAGTTTTGCCAAATGTTGACTCTATAAAAGGGAAAAAAAATACTAAAATGTATCCGCTTTTGCATATTTATATCACTTTATGAAAAAAAAAAAAAAAAAGAAAAAACTAAAACTTAATATAAAGTTGATATTCTAACACATAATAATTGATATACTGATATGAGTTGATACACTAGTATATTAATAAAACATTAAAAATTAATCTATTATATAGGTTTCATAAACGGACATATTCTTAAATTGAGCCGGAGAAAAGGGCCTTAGTATTTGTAAGAAATGAACTTTTTTTAAAGATCAATTTCACAAATGACCCTTTTTTACATCAATTTAATAAATGACCACTTTTAATTTTATTATGATAAATTTTAGTTGATCTTTCTTTTTTTTTTTGGATAAAGTAAATAAATTTTTTTAAAAATGGATATATTTTGATATATATATGTACTAAATAAAGTAAATCAAATTTTTAAAAACTGAATCAATTTTCAAAAAATAAATCAATATATTTTGTTATACTAAATATGAAAACGGTTATTTTTGTAAATAATTTTCAAAATTCGGCCACTTGTTAACAGTGTTTGAAAAACGACCATTTTGCAGACTATGATCCAAAATTCGCCCTTTCGGCTAAAAAGGCCTAATTTCCCCTTCTTCTTTCCGGGCCGTTTCTTCTTTCTTTCATTTCAAAATCTGGGCCTGTTATTGATTTGAACTCGAACCACTTCTTTGTCCACAACTAGAGTTGGGGCCTACTGTTGATGGGGTTGGCCCTTATGAGTTTTTATAGAAATTTATTCGTTATTATGTTTTTTTCATTTTTTTTATTTTTAAAAGACAACTAAAATTAAAAATATCAACTCTTTATACTATATATCACTTTAATAATGTGTTTTTGAAAAAAAAAATAATGAAAAGAAAATTTGTTTTCATATTTTAATTAAAGCCCTCTTTAGCAGTTTTTTCAACACCCCTAGTTGGAATAGCTTATGCCTTATGGGTTCTTTTTGCTAGAATGGGCTTATGGATAATTGGTTCCTCCATACTCGGTTTCATTTGTTTGGTATCTCCATTCTATCAAGTAACACCTGCATGTGGTGATACAGTATGAGAAATATATGGAAAACTGGGTAGTCAAATACTTTGAGCAACTAGAGCTAGATACCCAAAACAGAATAGTACTTGATCCACATATATAGAAACCTGATAAACTATTCTTCCAAATAAATACAAACATTTATCATTTGCCAGCACATGATATCAAACTTTAAATCAACAACATGTTTTCCCGTGACACAAGCTTTATTAATTTCAACGTACATACATTAGTATATAGTCGAATTGACTAATATATGCACGACCTTTTAGATGGTCCAAAGGAACGACTATTACAGGTCTTGAATTGTCGTTCTCGCAATGTTTAACTATTACTAATAAATAAATGGAAAATTATTTTTCAATGTTAGTAACCTTATAGTTTATGGTGGATCATTACGTCTTTTCTTGAACTTTGCAAGGTTCGCGCCCACTCTGGCAATATGGCCAAACATATATATATATATATAATTCTCAAGACGTGTGTAGTTTCTCAGCCTTAGTCTCACATAAATCGAAGCTTATGATTTTTCATTTCAAGATAAACATATCAAGTGGTAACACTTGGAACTTGGTCTCATTCGTAAACAGCTTGAATATTTCACTTTTTATATTTACTCACTCATGAATAGTGGTGTATGCTTTTACCAAGAGTATGCTTTTACCAATTCATAAATATTATAATATGTACTAAGGATAACAACGGGTCAGATTCGGGACAGGTATGACTATCTCGCCCTCGTATCCATGAGAAAAAAATAAACCTATACTCGCTCTATTTATCCGTTTAAGTTGGCGGGGCAGGGCGGGTTCGGTGTTACTTGCACAGATAGGCGGGTACCCATACTCGGTAAAAAATTAAAAATATATATTATTTAAATAATTTGAAAAATAAAAAGAAATATAAATTTAAAGAGAAAAAAAAATCTAATAACAATGTCATATACTAAAATTAGTAATACTTCAATAATACAACATAATTTTTATATATACATATTTATTTATATGTATTTTACATAAATTATATATATACTTAATGGGCACCAATCCAGTAGGTATTTTTTTTTTTTACCTATGCATAGGTATCAATTTGGCCAATGAAAATTTATCTTGTATGTTTTTTTATGCACTTCATTATAGCTATTGGATCACCATTAGATGATGATCTAACGGCTAAAAAAAAAATACCTACACATAGGTAAAAAAATATATATATACCTAATAGGTAAAAAATACCTACTGGATTGGCAACCATACTTAATATATATTTTTTATTTTTTATGTATATAAATAATCAGTGTGAGAACCCTTATTCCCGTACCCGCCTCGTACCCGGATCGAATTTTTCACTTAGTACCCGTACCCGTCTCGTTTACCGAATAATAGAATATTATTTGCCCTATTAAAATCGGATACCCACATATAAACAGATTAACAGGTATAATTGCCATCTCTAAAATTGTGTACACACATATTCCTGGCAACAGCCAATATGCCATCATATTCTTTGAAAAGTTTTAACTTTAATCTGAATGAATGTAGAGGAAAATTTTTGTCACTTTTCACGAGGTTTGAAATAAAAGAGAACATACTTTAGTTTCTAGCTATGATTTCATTACTTCTATTTGCTAAAATTGGCGGCAATAAGAGAGTGGCTCAATTTCATTTCGAGACGGTGCGTTGAATATTGGTTCCTGCAATCGTGTGGTATGGACCCAACCCAAATCATTTGCTTTCTAACAGTCTAACCGTATTAATTAATCACGCCATCACGGTGAAAAAAACATAAGCTAAAAGATTTTACAGAGCTCCACTGTTTTGATAGAAGTGAAGATTCTCCCTTTTTAATTTTTTTTAAAAAAAGTATATGATTTCTCAAATTTTGTTTTCGTCTGAGCCATTAAAATTTGTTTTTAAGACTCAATATATCAATTATAATATAATGAGTTAATGACTCATTTTGCTTGTGAAAAATTAAAATGCAGGTTATGAACTTATGATACTGTCCATCAATGATGAAAATAATACCTCATGCAAATAGCGGCAGAGTGAGAAATCAACTTAAAAGTGGGCATAATATAAAAGTTTGAGGAACAATGACATGTCACCAACATAATATAGATATGTTTAAATTCATAAGTTCTTAATTAAATATATAAATTACAAAACTTAAAAAAGTAAAAATATAAAACATTAAGACAATTCCACCGAGAGAAAACACATCCAAAGTTCACATGCAAGTATTCAAGGTAAAACTTATTTTTTAAAATTTTAAACGTGACCTAATATAATATAACGTCACAATTGCTAGTTGTTAATAATAAATTTTAAGAAACAAACAATTTTTTTTATACGTGTTAGGGAATAGAAAAATCTAAAAAGGTAAAAAAATGATTAAAAAAAATTAATAAAAAAATATAAAATTAGTATATGGTATTAAACAAGGATTAAAGAAACAACTAAATTAAAATTTTTAATGAGGTCAAATAAGAAATAAAAGGAATTTGTTGAAAAAAATTGTTTTAAGATATTACTCGCCCATTAAAATAGCTTATCCGCATTAAATGGACTTGTATCTAAGTTTGTACCCATATTGGTACTCGTAGACACATTCATATTCCCATTCATGTCCCAAATTTGTCCACTAAATGAGGGTACACATTACCCACATTATGATTAAACGAGTAAACTTTTAAATTGTCATCCTTAGTTATGAGGATGTGAATTAGAAAATAAACTTTAAGATTTGTAAGTGTAGAGAACTAGTTTGGTGAAACCCCTCCAAGATTAGCAGAAAGCAAAAGCAATTTTGTTAAGTAACATTCGCAATTCAAGAATTCACACTTGCTAATCCTGCTCCACCGTTAACATGTGTGGGTCCACAGATCCAACGGATTAAAAGGGGACTCTTATGTTATTATTCCAAGTGCTCTAATGTAATAAACATTTTGTAGTCAAAATTTTCAGCTTCGATACGTGAAGCATGAAAAGAAGAGAGAGCTATAGCCCGTAGGGAATCCAATGCCTCTTGCCATAATTGCGACACTCTCGCATTAACAGATGTGGACCCCCACGATCCCACATTCCTATGTGGCATGCATGGAACGGTCATCTGATCTGACATGGCAAATCATAACCCTAGGGCAAGCTGGTCCCACATAATTTAATTGGTGAGGTGGGCCAGAATAAGAATCTCTCTTTTAACGGGGTGCTGATTCGACGTGTTAAAGCGACAGGCGTTTGTGTAAGCGAAAGGAGTGCCTTTGTGGGCCCTATTATAGCCAAAGGCTAATTTCTTTTTTGACTTTTTGTTTTGTTTTTTTTTTTTTTTCTGCGTTTGAATAAAAGAAAAAGGAAGCCGTACTCTTCTCCATCATGTTATGGGGATTCACGCAGTGGAACAGTCTCTCGCTGATTGCGCTACGAATGGATGTACCATGATACGGCTTGCAAACATCAAACGGCCAATATTCGTTTTTGGGGGGTTTAATCCAAGTATTAAAATGTGAATATTTAATTTTATAACAATGTGACATTCAGAAAAATTACAAAAATTTATCCTAAAACCCAAAATTTTCAAAAAAAATTCTAAAAAATGTTAAAATAAGAGACATTTCATTATTTATACTAATTTTTATTTAAATAAATTCTTATTTATAATATATAAGACTATGCATACATAATACAGAAACATCGAATTTCATTTCATAGAGCAATTTTAAAATCAGAGTACATATCATACTATTTTATTTAATATATTTCATATTAATATAATACTTTACAAATTATAAATAGTTCTAAATTACATTGAAAATAAATAAAAATAATATGGAAAGAACATTATATTTATTTATATTTTTTACTATTATTTTTTATTATAAAAAATGACTTGAAAAAAAATAGACATTTTTGTCAATATTTCAAAATATCGACGACATTGTCGCGACAATATCCGTAAATGTTTCGATATTAACTTATTTTTTACTGACATTTTATCGATATCGACAAATCCTCGACATTATCAATATTTTACAGATATTTCACGAATACACAGGAAAAATATATTTCCACTCAATATCGATGTCGATACTTCAAAATACGGATATTATTTTGACAATATCGATTTATGTCGATATTTTTTTTTCGATATTTGTCGATATTGTCATGACATTTTAATCCATACTGTTGGTGGTAATTTCCCCAAATAAATCGGAAAACGACACGTATGTCATGTTAAAAACGACACGCCGTGGTATCGACCAAAAATGACATTGTATCCTGCAAGACGGCCGAGCAGATTAGATATTGAGGCTACGACCCGAGAATAGCCGAGCAAGTCTAAAAAAGAAACCAACCGGCCACGACTCGATCTGGGTCGCCAGGAAAGAAAGCCGCTTTGGTCGAATTTTATGCTTCGTGCTGACCACGAACCTTAAGCAAAAGGCCAGAGAACCAAGAAATAGCCGACCATCAATATAGCGGTATAACCCCGGCCAATAGGATGGATACAGGATGCGAACCCAGGAGGAGCCGACACCTGGCCCAATCACATACTCGCGTCCGTACAAGCGGGTAGGTGAAATTCTTTTTTATCTTTTCAGGGACACGTGGATGTCAACCCTAACTTTTAGGGGACCACGAAGCCACTATAAATACCCTCATAATCACCTGAAGAAGGTAAGCCGCCACAAATCCCTAAAACCCTATTTATCCCCTTTTGACTTTTTTTTCTCTCATCATCGTCCATTTATTATTGGTTCACTATTCCATTGAGTACTCCATTGAGTACTCCATCTGATATGCTACTAACTACCTTTCTGATGAAGAGATTTGGCAGGTACCACACCGGTACCACCCATTACTAGTTGGTGAAAAGTCCAGACATGACTTTTTTCAAGGTTGTACGGACCACACCTACATCAAATCTAGGTTTTGGCTCCTCTTGAGGAAGAACCACTCCAGGACGCGTGGCGCGCATTGGTTCACGGACTAAAATCCACACCAACACATACCTTAATCCTATTCTTTTTATCTAATTTCTAGTTAATAATGGGATTAACTTACTAAAGCTCTTGGAAACAGTGCCGACTCAAGGGCTAGTCGAATAAGGCACTCACCTAATGCCCCTTCAGCTGGGAGAGGCCCAATTTTTCGGTCTGTACTATATAAAGCTATTTTTTTTCTTAATATGCAATGAAAAATACGTTTATAATTTATTTTAACGAGAAGTTGTACTTATCAAGACCCCATATATATAAGTTTCATCGGTAATTACAGTTTTAAAAATCAAGCCTTATTGGAGATTATATATATAAGGAAATACAAATATAATTCTAAAATGATTTCAATCTTATCTAACTAGTTTTATACTTAACAATCTACTTTTGTTTATATGGAGAACTATAGTTTCAAATTCATCATGGTCTCTATTATTTAATAATTCTTCTTATAATTATACATATTTTTACATTCAATACAGTACTACTTTACTATTGTTATGAGGCTTCAATGAAGGAATATTAACTATGATGCAATCTTTTTATGTTTTAATATCATAATGTATTACAATTAAGAATGGTCTTGTTATTGAAGAATATAAAAAATATCGGTTAATTGATGTCCAATTTCTCATAACTATTAACCTTATAAAGAAACATTTAAAAAAATTATAAAAAGAAATAAATGCATATAAAACTTTTGCTAGGAGATTAAAGTTTAAATAGGAATTGTATTAAATTTTTGCCACCCCCGACTCCTCAGAGCCGGCTCTGTCTGGAAAATAAGATAATTTTTAACATATATACAAAAACAATCCAGATTTTGCGAAACTAAAGGTCCTAAATTTCTTAAATTGTGACCATTTATTTCTTGAACAAAATAATTGTTCAAAAAATTAATGAATTAATAATTAGTGACAATAATATCATTTTTAGTTAAAATTGAGGATTTTTGGGATAATACTAATAATAATAATAATAATAATAATAATAATAATAATAATAATAAACATTCTTAAACTCTATATATATATATATTTTAAATGGTCTTTTTAACTACACGTAACATGTATTTACTTATACCTTATTTTTAAGAGTATTAACAATTTATGACATCATGAATGTTATTGTCATCACTTAGTTATAGTATCGGACCTTGCTTACTTTTGGGAGACCTCAATGGCACTCTTTCTGATGACGATTACTAGAAGGGAGCCAGGGTTAAAAGAGGTTCTAGTAGCTCTGCAGCAATGAGGGTGAACTTAAATAGAGTTGGCATGATTGATTTAGGGGCACATGGGTTGAAATACAATTGGTAATAACCGAGGAGGCCTTGCCCTTATTCGTGCTAGGTTAGATAGGGCTGTGGCAAATAGGGAATGGTGCAAACTTTTCCCTAGGTCATATGTCTGAGAGGTGGCTGACTCTGTTTCTGACCATCACCCCATTATCTTTGATTCCCTAAGATTACAAGATACAAAGCCCAAGGGCTTCAAGTTTGAAAACATGTGGGCTAGGGATATTAGAACTCATTGGGTTGTTAAGAAAGCATGGAACTCGGTGACTCATAATATCCCTGGAACTATATTTAAGAAAAAAGTTCATATGACTAAGAAAGCACTGGCAGAATGGAACCGATCCCAATTTGGGCAGCTGAAGTCAAACATAAACAGTAAGAAATAGGAACTAGAGAGAATTCTTATGGAGCTCTTTCCGAAACGACACTAGCCCGAGAGTTACAAACTAAATCCGAAATTAATAAGCTTATACCGCGAGAAGAAATTCATTGGAAGCAAAAATCGAGAATTAAATGGCTAGCTGAAGGAGACAGGACAATGAAGTTCTTCTTCCTCTCCACGGAAATCAGGAGGTACCGAAACTGAATTGATTTCATCAAAGATGACTCTGGAAACTGGCTTGATGATAGACAACAAATTGGGGAAGTTTTCGGCCAGAAATTTCAATCCCTTTTCATGTCTGATACCCAATAGTGCCCAGCGGTTCTTGAAGGAGTCATTCAGAATCGGGTTACAAGGGCTCAGAATGATAGTTTAACGGCTATCCTGTCGGATGAAGAGATATAAGCAGTTATGAAGGAAATGGACACAAACAAGGCCCCGAGCCCAGATGGACTACCCGGAAGTTTCTACCGATGCTATTGGAACATAGTTCGGCGGGATGTCTGCTAGTTTACTCATGATTTCTTCATATCAAGTAAGATGCCTTCTGGGATTAACAACACTAATTTTGTCCTCATTCCTAAATGTGCGCATCCTACTAAACTCAATGACTACCACCCCATCGGCCTGTGTAACTTTCCTTATAAGATAATCTAAAAAGTATTGGCTAATCACCTCAAACCACTTCTGCCTAGTTTAGTCTCCCCTACTCAAATAGCTTTTGTCAAAGGGAGGCACATCTCAGAAAATTCATTAATTATCCAAGAGGTAATTCACTTCTTCAACCAGAAAATAGAAAAAAATGGGCTGATGTTATTGAAACTTGACATGGAAAAGGCGTACGATCAACTGGATTGGAACTTCATTAAAACCGTGCTTCAAAATATGGGGTTTGATAGCAAATGGATCAACTAGGTGTTTGAGTGTATTTTCACTACATCCCTTAATGTACTAATTAACGGGAATCTAGCAAGTCACATCCAACTAGATAGAGGACTCGACAAGGTGATCTTCTATCTCCTTATATCTTTATTCTATGCATGGAGGTTCTTTCAGCTCTCCTTCTTCGTGCTGAGGTAGAGGATAAGATACATGGAATCAAACTTTCATGAGCTGGCCTGACCTTTAGCCATCTCCTATTTGCAGATGACCTCATTATCCTTGGAAGAGCGAATAGAAGGGAATGTAACGGAGTCAATAAGATTCTGCAGAAATTTTGTGATTGGTCGGGACAACGTGTTAATCAGAATAAGTCCTATGTCCATTTCAGCAAGAACTTTAGGGAAGCTCAGGCGATGAGCATCCGAAATCTTATGGGTCTTAAAAGACTGCCTTCAGGTGCAAAATATCTCGGCCTACCTATTTTCTTCTCTAGAGCTAAGTCCAAAGACCTGAATTTCATCTTAGACAAAATCACTAGCAGAGTTTCTGAGTGGAAAGCTAAAATGTTAAAGCTGGGAGAACCACGCTAATGGGAGCAGTAGGAACCAACTTGGCCGTCTACATACTTCAAACCATCCCACTGCCCCAAAAAACTTGTAACTCAATTGATAGTGCCCTTAGAAAGTTTTGGTGGGGTTTCGAATAGAATAAAGGGACTTTTCTTAAAGCTTGGTCTACCATTTGCAAACCGAAAATGTTAGGAGGCTTGGGATTCAGGAGAATCGCATATAATAAAGCTTTCCTTGCTAAGTAGGCTTGACAAGTCGTTTCGAGCAAGAGCAATTTATGGACTGATTTAATCAAGGTGAAGTACCTCAGGGCCAACTCCTTCCTCCAACACTCCTCTACTTCTAGTTCGTCGTGGGTATAGAAATCCATAGTTAACTGCAAGCCACTGCTTCTAAAGGGTTTATGTAAGAGGATATGGTGCATTAATTCAATCCATATATGGGATGACCCTTGGATTCTTACTTTGCCAGGATTCAATTCCCCCTCCCCCAATTAATTTCAGATCCAGAGTTGTTCTATGTAAAGGACCTTTTAACAACTATGGGGGGCTGGGACATCCTTAAGCTGAATCTACTATTTAGGTCAGAAGTGGCTAGAGAAGTTTATAAGTTGACAGTGCCATTGAACTATGTTGTGGACTCCTGGTATTGGGCTCCTACCCAGGTTGGTCACTTTTCAGTCAAATCTGTTTACCTTCTTGATCAATCCAACCGTTTTATCTCCCAAGCGCCAGCTATTTTCTCAAACTAGAGGGATATCTGGAAAGCTTACATACACCCAAGACACAAATTACTTTGGTGGGCCTGTGGGCAAGACATTATCCCCACTGAAGAAAGATTAAACTGTATCTTCCATATCGAGGTAAAAGAGTGCCCCTTGTGTAATCAAGCCTCCGAAACTGTGGCCCATCTTTTTTGGAATTGCGAAATTACCTGTGCTCTGTGGTTCCTTTCAAGTTGGGGCATCCGCACCACTAGCTACCAAGTGCACTCACACTCAGACTTGATCGAACTTTGATTTGGAATGACTAATATTACCATTAGGTTAGAGAATCCAGAAGCTCTGCGCCTCTTTGCCTCAATCATGATGGAAAATATTTAGAGGGAGAGAAATTCAATTGTCCATGGTGGAATTAAGGTCCCGTTTGAGAGCCTCTCCCATAGAATCTGGTCGTTTTTTGTTGAAGCCTATAAAAATATACTACACAGAGTTGCAAAAATGGAATTGAATAACTGATGGACTCCGCCACCCCCAGGATGGATCAAATTAAATGTTGATGCCGCAGTCAGAACAACGTTTATGTCTACAACTGCAGTCACTAGAGATGATACAATGGTCATTTTGGGCTTGTTCATTGAGAAGATAAATTGTCTAATATGGCTTTCAGCGAAGCTTTGGTGATCCTCTCAGCTATCAAACTAGCGGAATACATAAATGAGCAGGATATCATTATTGAATCAGACTCGAAGGTGATTGTGAATTTGCTGAAGAAACAAGACCGCAACTCCCCTCCGGTGCATATTAAGGAACCTATCCGAGAAGCATTTCGGAAGTGCACTTTCTTCTCCAACTGTATTGTGAATAAAGTTAGCAAAGTTTGTAACGTCGTCGCCCACAATCTAGCTAGTTAGGTTGTAGAGTCCCCTTTTGTTACGTTAGTTAATGTTCGGGATTGCCCCACCTCCATCTTTAACGATGAAAGGGATTGGAGAGGATGATTGTTTTTTCTTTTCGGTGGTCGTTTTCGACCATTGTTTGCATTCTTCTGGTTAAATGTTATACTTGGCCTAATGGCCAGCTTGTAATTCTCTTGTTTTAATATATCTCGTGTCATTCGGCTTCTTTTACTGACGGCCACTTCTAGCAAAAAAAAAGTTCAAAGTCTCTAATTTCTGCACTTTCCTTCCTCGAACTGCCAATGATCGCCTAAATAAAAAGTCCAAATCCATCACACGAAGAAGCAGATAAAGAATAAGATAACTTATTGGTCATACATGGTGCAAGAAGAAGGGGAAGACGAAGGATGAGTGACAACGAGTAAGGTCAGGAAATAAGAGGACTTTCTTTTTTCTTTCTTTTTTAAGGATATTGGGACTTTTAGTATAATGGTATTTTTAGGTCATCATAATATAGGTGATGTGAAATTAAGGCTATTTTTCATAAATTATTAAGGAACGTTTAGTTATTACCAAATGGGTGTTAGTTATCCAATTGAGTTTAAATCATTGGTCATATTTTTTAATGCACAAATAGTAATTCATATTTTATTATAATCTCGAATTTTTAGAATGCTTTACACTTGAATTATTTTTGTATCTTTTTGTTATTTTCTTCTAAATTTAATGGTTTAGATAATGATCCAAATATAAATTAAAAAAAAATTAGTCAAAGATTAATAGTTGCAGAAGATTTATTTTCACATCAATCAACAAGTCAACCCAAATAGTGGTGGAAGATATTTTAAAATAAGGAAAGAGGTATCCATTGTGAAACTCAAGTTATACTATTTATAGAGTTAATGTAAACGTTATTTTATATTTCGTGTATTAATTTTTTTTCTTTCATTAATAGGAATTAATTGTTTGGACGATTGTTTAGTGTTATTGTATTTACGAAATATGATCTTTATATTGGATTGTCATTTATTGGAATAAAATCTCTTTTATTTAAGAAAAAAGAACATGAATTAATCGTCAACGGCCAAAATAGCGTCAAGGTTTGTTATTTTTTTCATACTACGTAATACCTTCATTCTTAATTTGCTTTAATAAAACTAATTTAATGTAAAATTACTCTTGTACTATTACATCGAACTTATCTATCCCAGGACTAATAGTTATCAACTTTCAAAGTTCAACACAAAATATTAAAAACGACTAACATGAGATAACACGTTTAATCACAGTTCTCCATATATATAAATATATTATTCATTTTTTTTTTAATTTATTCATTTTTTCAATGGAAAACCCTCAGCTGTCAGCTCTATTATGGGTTAAAAGAAAAAAACAATCCCTTGACAGAGAGAGGTGAAATCAGCTTTTCTTTGTCCTTAATGAGTATTGAACCCCAGGAGTCAGGAGTAGTAGTAGAACCCATTTGTCATCCCCTCACTGCCTCCATCCCCATCTGAGGGTCGTAAGCTGCTTTGTCTAACTCTCACCCATATCCCCAAATGCAGCTTCACCACCCTCTTTCTCCTCTAAACCCATAACCACAACTTCACCACCATTACTAGCGACGCTTAACCTCATCTCCATTCCTCCATTACTAGCTACTACTACTACTACTACTACTACACTTCTCCCCATAAACCCCATTTTTCTTTTAACAAAAAAGCTCAGCACTCAGAGCAAGAAACAGAGAACAGGATCTTTGGTCTCAGCCAATATGGATCCCTACTCTAGGCGCTCTTTCCCTATTATTCTCAGCCTCGTCGTGCTACTTCTCACTCCCAGAGGTAAAAGACTTGTATCACAGTTTCGCTTCGTGGGTTCTCCATTTTCTCATCTGGGTCCCTCTCACACTCACATTTTACTCTGTTTTTTTTTTTTTCCTTCCCAAACTGGGTCTTCGTTCTCAGGTGTTTTAGGTGCTACCTTCACCTTCGTGAACCGGTGTGACTACACCGTCTGGCCTGGTATTCTCGCAAATGCCGGAAGCCCAAGACTCGACAGCACCGGATTTGAGCTCCCAAAGGACACTTCTCGCTCTTTCCTAGCCCCAACGGGCTGGTCGGGTCGGTTCTGGGGCAGAACGGGTTGCACCTTCGACGAATCCGGGTCCGGGTCGTGTCTCACCGGCGACTGTGGTTCGGGCTCCGTGGAGTGCAACGGCGCCGGAGCCGCACCGCCGGCTACTCTCGCCGAGTTCACGCTCGGCACAGGTGGGCAGGACTTCTACGACGTTAGCCTCGTCGATGGCTATAACTTGCCCATGGTCGTTGAAGGGACTGGCGGGTCGGGTCTTTGCGCTTCGACGGGTTGCTCCACTGACCTGAACCAGCAATGTCCGTCGGAATTGAGGGTCGGGAACGGTGACGCGTGTAAGAGCGCGTGCGAGGCGTTTGGGAGCCCGGAGTACTGTTGCAGCGGCGCGTATGGTTCACCCACCACATGTAGGCCGTCGGTTTACTCGGAGATGTTCAAGTCCGCGTGTCCCAGATCGTATAGCTACGCCTATGACGACGCAACGAGCACGTTTACGTGCACGGGAGCTGATTATACGGTGACGTTTTGTCCATCTTCTCCAAGGTAGAAACTTCAAAACGACCATGTGATTATTATTGCTATAAGCTTTAGTGCTACTCAAGCTTGCTTTCATGTTCTTTCATTGATTTAGTCTTGGAATAATTTCTTTTTGTCCTTTCTGAAAGTAAATCTCTTTGTAAACGTTTTGTTGGGTTTTTTTGTGGATTTCCTCTTTTGTTTTCAAGTATCCAAAGTTTGAGATTATTTGGCCTTTGGGGTCATATTAGTGGTGTTGGTAAATGATCCACTAAATGTATTCATTCCTTTATGCTTAATCTGTATCAATATTTTAATTTGATGAGTGTGATGAGTTGGGTGGGAAAATGGTGATTAGATGCTGCCAAAGATTCCCTTTTAATGGCTAATTAATCTCCTTTAATATTTGCTTAAGGTATGTAGATTTTAATTGAGGTTGTTGGGTTAGCTTTGCTGTCATTCAATGTGACTATATATTTGTCAGAGTGGAGAATCTGGACAAAGAATCTGAGGTGTAATTATTTCTTGCAACGTCTGCTAGAGTGATTTATGGCTTTTAATTTATGATTTATCTAATTTTCTGCTCATGTGGGTGTGTACTGTTCAGTCAGAAATCCTCTAGAGATACGACACCAACAGCAGCAGGATCGTCCCAAGCCCAAGGGTCACAATCCGGGTTAACTTATTCGGATCCGGGTGCAGCAGGACAACAGCCCGGGCTAACATATCCGGATTCTGGAACAGGGTCGGGTTCTCGAACTGGATCCGGACCTGGAGGAAACATTTTGGCAGATGGATCATGGTTGGCTGGTTTGGCAATGGGGGACTCACCAAGGACGGTCTCACCCTCTACACTGCATTCTGCTCTCATAGCATATGCAGCTTTTTATGTCATCTTCTTTTTCAGAAAGTTGTAATATTTCATCAGTTTGGGGTTCTTGGTTTTGGTTTTTTGTTTTAATCAAATGTGAATTTTTCGCAGTTTGCAGCCTTAAATGGGATTATTATTACTTAGTAATAGAATTTTGTATTGCTAGAAAAGCTGACAGATTCATCCAGATTGTAAACCACCCACTTCAAGATTCTCCCAAAATATTCCTGTAACATAAGTTGGGGAAAAAAAAGGTCTTCATTTCCTTTTGGTGTTTGAGAATATTTAGTGCCTTTTTCTTTCCCACTTAACTGTCTTTTTAAGGTTCTGCAACTCTAAAGCTAAACAAAACAAGCCAGGATTTAGATCCACTTTAATTATTCTGAGTTGGTGATTTATGTTGTGTTTCAGTCTTGGTTAATCATTCTGTTTTTCTTTGTTCTACAAACCAAGTATAGAGGTATTTGGAAATTTCAAAAGTTTTCATAAGAGTACTGATATTCAATGTGAATTTATAGCAGGATTCACATATCAAAAAAGTTTTCTTCAGCACAAAATAGTTTATATGATCGGGTTTTGCGGTTAATTTGTAATTTTTCCCCTCAAATTTCTCTTTTAACTGTTGGCCATATAGTTTAATGTCACCTGTATCATGATAAAATTATGGTGCTGGACTAAAGGATTATGTCTTCATTGTCCTTGGGCATCCTCCGTGGATTTTGCAAAATTTTGTCTTCCCTTGTTTTTCTGCAATGGGAAAGGAATGTAATAGAACAAAGGTCCGTAATTATCATTTCGTTTAGTGGGATGTGAAATGATTTGGTACCATTGGTTGGATTTTTCATAGGAGAATAAGTTAATAACTTAATCTTCAGTTGGGTACTGGGGACTGATGATGATGGCCTATTACAAATCTTTGCAATATAATAACTAGGAATATGGATATTAGAAAGAAAAAGTGAGTTCTTTTGTAATTCGGTGATACTTGCGTCTTGAGTTTTTAATAGTTGATATGAATAATATAAGGCTGTAGCTTTTTCCCAAATTTTTGTTATTCTGTTGAATTTTTTATGAGCCGAAAGACAAAATGGCGTTCTTTTGAAAATAAACACAGACAAAGAACCACTTTGTTGACTAAATTGGCAAGGCTTCTCCACTATAATTAGGACATTTAACATAAGCCAAGAGTTAAGATACTAACTTAATAACAGAACTGGAATCTACTTGGTTGCATTTAGAGGCAATCTATTTATTTGCATTCTAAGATAATGTTCATTTCTCGAATCCTCTATAGAGCACTAGTATATAGGGCAGACCAAAAAAAAAATGGTTATCCACGTGTCAAATTGTCATTGTTGTAATCACTATTATTATTTTTTTGGGGATAGTTGCAAAAAAATATTCTAAGGTTTGAGTGTTCTGTAATTTAAACTCTGAAGTTTGGACTTAGTAAAATAATATCCTGATATTAAGAATTTCTGAAAATTAATACCCTGGGTTGATTTCTTCAATAATTTTAACTGATAAAATACAATAATATCCTCAAAATTAAGATGAGTAATATGAATTAATCTAGTTTTAATGGAGGATATTATTATTTTTTCGTTCCTAGAATTGGTCAAAAAATTTGTCCAGTATATAAATTTTCAAAAATTCTTAATCTCAGAGTATTATTTTGTAGAGTCTAAACTTTAGAATTTAAATTACAGAACATCCAAATTTCATGGTATTTTTTTTTTACAGTTATCCCTTTTTTTTTTTTTTTTGGGAAACTTGTAAATTAATTTTCAATGTTGCCAATTAATTTAGTAATACCCACCAGGGCCACCATCAACTTTTCTTTCTTTTTCTCTAGGCTCTCAGCAAAATTTCTGATATGGGTTCGTAAATGCTTCAACCAAGTATAGCCGTTAGCCCGGTACTAGTCGAGTGGCGAATAAATATGTAATCCATTGTTAATTTCTCCTGGGTCCTCCTATTGAAAACAAATTTTCATGTGGGTCATTCCTGGTATGTCGCATCCTAAATTCAATCAAATTAAAATGTAGTCGAACGTTTTACTGAAAAAAGTACTACTTTTTTTTAATGCGACAAACAGTAGCTTCAATAATTTCATAACAATTGAAGTTTGTAAAATGAGATAAGCATTATTTGACTCAAAAGTGCATAATAATACATTAAGGATTTTGCTAGCTGCATACGTGTATGTATCATTAAGGTCATCTATCTTTTTTTTGGTCGAAACGTAGATATCATAGAACAAGGCTCTCAAAAGTATTATTGCAAGTGTTAAACGAGCTAATAAATATCAATAGGACCAATTAAGAAGCTATAGTTGGAATCTTTGTAAAAGTATAAACGCCAAAAGAAACTTCAGTCTGCGGGAAATCATGGCATGGCGGAAAGGTATTAGACTCTAATCAGCCGAAATGTGAAGCACAAGCCGCTTAGGACCAATGCTCTGAACTTAGCTTTATCTTTCTAGTCATTCATGACACTGTCTAAAAGAATATAACAGAGTAACTTTTAAAGAAGATTAGGCAAACTTTGAGTCATTTTCTGATAGCATCCCTGCCCGGTTTTCGTTATGAACTTAGGCCTAACTTACTATTAATTTCTAAGGAATCTAAAAGGGTATTTTGCAATTAAGTTGAATTGGTATAGTTGGGTCGGAACTGAATGCTAAAATGTCTGGTTTCTTCACCTTGACAGAGTGAGAATGTTGAATTTGCAGCTCTGTTTTGATACTTGACATTGACCTTGTATTCGCCTAAAAATCCATAGAAGCTATATGAACCATGATCATCAGTCACACCCTCTAGCTCTCCTGTTTGCCATTCTTTCAAAAGATAGTCAACTACGTCACCAGCTGGGAGGTTCTGGAAATTATTGTCTGTTAGGCACATTTGGTAGCACCCATTAGGATGTAGAGCAGTCCAAAGCATTATCCCATTCACAGATGGATGTGAAAAGCCTTCTCTTAAAACTTGTTCCAAGAAAATAGCCTGAAAAAGAGACATAATGTCCAAGCCATTAATAATGATATTAGACAAGTTCAATGACACTTTTAATAGTAGCTTTATTGCTCACCTGAGATGTTTTGTCGAGGGTATTACTGATGTCCACTTCTGTAAGCCAAATGGGAATTCCCAGCGTGGCCAACTTATCTAGTGTAGCTCTCATTAGGGGAGGATTAGGTACTGTAAAATGCCCCTCGAGACCAATTCCATCCATGGAAACTCCACCTCTTTTGAGTTCTCTGAGCCTTGAGATATAGGTATCAACGGTTGAGTTCACGTCACTGCAAGTCTCAACTACGTTGAACTCATTCATAAATAAGGTTGCCAAAGGATCATATTTGTGTGCCGATTCATAGAAACTCTGCGTGGCATCAGGGCCGAGCCGTTGCTCATAGAAATCAAAGTGAAGCATTTCATTGCTAACATCCCAATGAATGAATTCATCTTTGTATTTGCTCATTAGGCTTTGGATTCGCGAGTTCACAGCCGATTTTAGATCAGAGCTGGTGAGATTTCTAACCCATGGTGGTGTGTATTTGGGGTCTTCCCAGAATATGTTATGCCCTCTTGCTATGATTTGATTAGCACGAATGAACTCCAGCATCTGGTCTGCTATGGTATAGTTAATTTTGCCTTGTTCAGGTTCTGTCGCATACCATTTGAGTTCATTCTCAAACACCGCAGCATTGAATCGTTCAACAAACCAATTCTGAAACATCAATAAAAAGAAGAGAAGAAATAAAATCTAGAGTTATGGATGCATGAATGAATAGCGATTCGATTTACCTATTCTTAAAAAACCAAACAGTTGGCAGTCACCTGATATGGCGAATTTCCTAGGATGGTCTTTGCTATGGCAGATCCTAATGGGAAATCCTTGGACACTTGCTCTATGGAAATTGTAGCTCCTTGTACCCTCTCTCCATGTTCATTTGATACATGGACCGTCACCGCACGTTTCCTTTTCTACAAAAATATAAGATGTTTTGCCTTTTTGAACATTGATGGTTTCATTCCATACAAACATTATGGCATTTGAAAATTGAAACTGGTTTTGGATTAAAGACATGTTATTAAACTTTACCTACCAAATTTATGAAATTCTTACTACTTGAAACTGGTATTTTAAGTGTTTATATTTAGATCTTTTAAAGTTTTCTTCATGCATACTTGGTAATCAAGAAAAGCCATAATCATTAACCAGTGCATTTAATGTAGTGAGGATCTAGTATTGGTACACTTAAGCGAGTTAGAATACTTACGTTGTTGATTATATATTGCTGATTTATTCTCCATTGTTGATCACTAAATGGTTGCAATGAAGAGCTTGTAATCTTTATACTGACATCTCTATCGTCTGAGTTCTGAAAAACCAAGAAATAGAAGTTGAAGAAATCTTTTTATTGGTTTCAGAAAAAATGTAACACAAAGATAAACAATTACCTGAAAATATAATATTGATAAATTGGAAGGTGTGTCAAGGGTAAATCCACCCTTAAGAAATGACCAGCATCCGCTCTTGGCCAAAACAGTCCCTATGCAGTTAAAAGTCTCAGTTTCGGTTTTAAGGCTTGCCCTTATGAGAGCTGAACTTGCACCCTTAATCTTCACCCAACCTGTTGATTCAAACTACTATGTTTTAAAAACTTTATCCAAAGCTATTTTGTTGCCACCTTTAGGTCTTAGAAATGACCTTACAATTTTTCGAAAAATTATGTTAATAAGAGACTGTTGGTAACTTGGTGTACATATTTGTTGAATACATTATGTGTTTTGTCATGCCAAGAAAGAGCAAGTGTCTTTTGAACTTCAAGTTTCTTACTTTTACTATTTTGGAAGGGAGATTTTTACAAATAGCTGTTCTAAAATCAATTTTTTGTCGTATAGCAGCTAATTAAATATGTTTAGAAGGATTTTTTTTTTAAAAAATTAAAAAAAGAAAAAAGAAGAAGGATGGCAATTTTGTACCAGTTAGTCAAATAAAAACTCAACCACTCAATTGACCATCAGTGGACAAACAAGCTCAACTCGTGGAGGAAGGTTAAAGTCAAATTTGGAACTTTACAACATAATAAAAATTGTTTTAAAAATATAAACTGAAAGGACAATATTAAGGGCTTTTTAGGCAAATGGGGCCGAATTTTGGAACATAGTTTGCAAAATGGCCCTATTTTTAAATACTGTTAAAAAATGACCAAAATTCGATAATTATTTAAAAAATACCGTTTTTCGTATTTAATGTATTTTTAAAAAATTGATTTAATTTATAAAAGAAAGTTAGATCAACTAAAAAATGGCTATTTTTTTTATTGATCTTAAACAAAGGCCATTTCTTAAAAATACCGGCTAAAAACTTGGCCCATGAAATGCCTGATTTCCGTGTTCCGTAAACCAAAGAGCACAACCGGGCTGGGCTGGTATCTGGCCCAATGTTTAGAAATAACGTGTAATTTTAGCTTGAGGAGACGTTAACACAACAATCCGTTGTAGTCTAGGTGGTTAGGATACTCGGCTCTCACCCGAGAGACCCGGGTTCAAGTCCCGGCAACGGAATATTTTACATTTTTTGCTGTGATTTTTTTTTTTATTTTGATTTTTTTTGGGTGTTGGGGGTGGGTGTTTGTACTGAGGGGTGAGAGAAACAGAACAGAAATGAAATATGATTAATAGGTAAAAGAAGGTCGAAATCTCAACTGGAAAAACAGTAAATGGTGGAGTGAGTGAGATTCCGAAGTATGAAAGCAGGCGAATAAACACCATCACTCCCATCGTCACGCCCAACATCACCGGCCTTCTCCTCTTGAAGAATCCCCCCGTTGTATAGTGGCCCCTCTGCCCTCACTTTACACTTTTCCCAAACAAGTAACATGTATAATTAAAGATACATAGTATGTTAACATAACATTAATTTACAATATTAAATGCGTATCTCTGACCAATATTACCTCAGTGTAGGCCGTAAAATCATACAAAGGCCCATCTGCATTACCAAAATATGAGGCACACAATAATTCAAACACTAGTGAGAAAAAAAGAGGTTTAATTATCAGAGATAGAAAGGGACAAGAGTACCAAATGAAGCAACTAAGAGAGGCCATGTGAAGAGAAAGAAAGCCAGGATCAGACCCATCTTGATAGGAGTACAACTATCTTCCATATTCTGCTGCTTTAAACTATTGGTACTACCCATTAATAGGAGTGGCTTGGTTCTGATGATCAGTAACGCTCTACAAAATAATGGAATAAGTTAACAAGAGATAAGCCCACTGAGGCTGAGAATACTATATGATGGTCAGTCACAAGGGAACAGAGGCAGCTCTGTACTCCAACTCCGTGCCCAGTTCACATGCCTTACAAATTTTGTGACTGGTGTGAGACCTTTCACATGTGACTACATGTAAATTTATAGAGGGACATCCCAACCGTTGGCCAAGAAGTACTATTATGCAATGTTTGGTGCTTTTTAGTTTCTTTTCTTTTCATTCTATTGGCCTTTCTAATCCTTGACCATATAGAAGTTAAGTTTGTATTCCTTTATTTGGCCGTATCGATATTTGCCTAAACTTAAGTCTAGGATGCCTTAATGTGAATTATCATTGTCATGAGAATTTAGAAGAGCCTTTACGTGACATTTTAGTAGCCGTGTTGGGTTAATTAGCCCATGATCTTGTATTACAATTGGCTACAATGGGTTCTTAGACACTTGGGCTAAGTTATGTATGTGAAAGTAACAAAAAATTGGCGGAGTCGTACTGTTACGGCGCCGTTTGATAGAGCGTAGTTTAGACGGCAAGTCAGGTTGTACTAGCTTTATTCTCCTGCATTTAACAGTGTCCCTTAAAAAGATTTCATGGCTCGGACTTTAGAGCTTTGCACGCGCGCATTGCATACCACAGGGGACCATAAGGATCAACATGCTCGTGGGAAGGGAATTATTGCCACAAACAAGAAAATGAAAGTGGGAACCTGAACACAGAAACAGAAAACATATTGGTGACGACAAATTTCATATATAATATATTGTATCATTTTTATATTTGTGACAGACGCTAGTTCCAAAATTCACTTATGCCCATTACACACTGTCTTTTAGTGTACGTATTTAGATGGATTGCTTTAACATGAATAATAAGAAGCCTAGTTTTGCAATTTACACATTTTCTACGTTTCGTTCTAAAATTAACTTAATTCTCTTAATCAAGCTTTGGCATGATAGAGGTGGGAATAAGGTAAAATCCAAGTTAAACCCAAAAGGAGAAGTGTCGGTAGGTTGAAGGGGAATTGAAGACAAATACTTGTGTTTGGCAGGTTAATGAAGCTAGCTGGAACTCATCGAGGCAGAAAAGAGCTGACATTTGCCACCACTAATAAATCCGTCTTGAGATAGAGCTATACCCTCCGTGACATTCTGTCTTCGTACGTGTGATTTTTGTGATCGAAAGTTTATGTGGTTCACGTGGAATCTATAAGCATGATGTAGTTTATAAATGGATTCATTTATGTACTTTACTTGTAAGAGCTACAGTTTTTCCTCAGTTATGATGAAAAGGGTCGTTAAATTTGGATCCACATGTGGGGCTAAAGTCTTGAACCGTGGAAAGGTCATAATATTGAGAGGAATGGACTCTCTTTTCCACTCTCCTTAATATAATTTTTTTTTTCTTTTTTGGATGAAATAATAATGTCAATGTAACTGGGAGTAATCTCATTGGATCTGAGAAAGTTTAAGACGCAATGATAGTACTATCGGTAATGTACATTGGGGGTTGTCTTTTCATATATTTGTAGCATGCTTTCAACTCGAAAATCCGTTGTAGTCTAGTTGGTCAGGATACTCGGCTCTCACCCGAGAGACCCGGGTTCAAGTCCCGGCAACGGAATTTTTTTTATTTTTGAAATCAGTTTCCCCTGTTTCGAGGTTCTTTTACCTTTTCCTTGATTTATTTTTTAAGTGTACTTTTGGGGTAGTTTTCCACATAGAACTTCCACATTCTCTTGATGAAATCCAATTACTAAAATTTCTTAGTAATTAACCACGATTATCCTTGAAGCTTAATTCCATCCAGCACCACATTGTGCGTATATATAGAGATAAAACGCAGAAAGTAGTCCTACTTTTGTTGAAAGAGACCTTGTTTTTACTTTTGAGTAATTTATTTCGCCACTTTGTCTCTGATGCTACGCATGTTTTGATATTCTACGACTTAATTTTTCACTAGAGTTCAAGGATAATGAGTTCAGACACATGAATGCAAACTGGCTTTCATAAATTCGAATACAATTGGCAAATTATAACTCACAGGCTCACAGCTGACTAGGCCCAAACATAAATGGACTCGTAGAGATTGATTGGAACAAAATGGAAGGAAAATTTTGCACAAAATTGAATCTGAAGGTAACTTATTAAACATACAATGTACTAACATTCTTTTTCTCATTTTTTTTAGGGGGGGTAGGACATGCTTGATCTTATCGAAGAAGTGATGTCTTCCTTCAAAGAATGACAAACTAGCTGATGCTTAATATGGGGATATCACATGGCAAAAAGCCCATCAATCCTCTGACTTGTAAATCCACATGGTTCTCATTACTCTATTGGAGAACCGCCGATTTCTTTGATCTCTTGCTCGCTTGAATCTTGTTGTAAAGGTTTCTGGTTCTAATAGACAACAAAATGTCCAATCCAAAACCAACAATGCACGCAAATGCCATGACCACAAACACAAGCCTGTAACAATGTGCACCGACACACGTGTTGCCGCCACCGGCCATCGGGGTAGCCTCCAAATCGTAAAGAATTCCGGCGAGGAGACCGGAGAAGAGGAATGACCCGAGAGGGAGGTTGAGAATTAGGATGTTGTAGATCAGACCATAATATTTGAGGCCAAAGAGTTCAGATGCAGTTGGGACCGTGATAGCCAATCGAATTCCGTAGCAAATTCCCACTACAATTGAGCCGATGTAGAGAGAACCAGGCATAGCAATTGCCATTAGTACGTAGCCAACAGCCATTAGAATCTGAGAAGCAGCATTCCATAGTGGCCTTGGTGTTGCAGCTCTCCTGTATTTAAAAATAAATAAATAAATAACACGAGTTATTACATGATTTGACAATGTAACAAAAATATTCTATGGCTTTCAGAAGTATGTTATTTAGTTGACAAAGAAATAAAGAATGTTGGTTGAAACGTCCCAGTTGGTACAAACTAACTTTCAACTTAGACATTATGGCATATCTAACTTTCTGAAAGCTGAAATGAACTGGTCCAGAGTAGAGTATTAGGTAGAAGACTAGAAGTTACTTCTTAGGTCTAAAGTAGAACATGGTCCATACAGGCTTGATTAACAATTAGGGACTTAACTAAGAGTTAAATTCTACTACACCTTATAAAATTAGTAAATTTGGACTTGTTGGGGTTCCCAAGCACATTATAATCCAAAGAAACGAATACGTGGTTCAAGAGTGCCAAAAACTGCTAGAAATTGGATGCATATATATTTTTTAAAATTTTCTTTTTCCCTATATTAAAATAGGACAAAACAAAAGGTGCGCCCCGTGTGGCCAAATGAATCTGCCACGAAACTTCAATTAGACCACAGTACAAATTCTACGCTATTTCCTCAGTATCTTTTGCCCCACTGAGATTTCATTCAGTAGACATAAAATACTTTTTTAAAAAAAAAATCAAAATTCAATTTCATCGGAAGTAAAAAAATAATAATAAATATATTTTCATTTTTATCTCTCAGAAAAAACTTGTCCTGAATCTAAAAACTGTTATATTAATTCTATTAGTAATAAATTCTAAACAATTGAAAACTTCTCGCCGTCTCTTTCTCCTATCACTATCATGGAATTTCCACAAAGAAAAATATAACAACATTTTTCTTTCGTCTAATAAATTTCAGAAATACATAAAGTCAAGTCTATAGATTCGCAGCATATCTTACGATTAAATAACAATTAAAAAATAAGTAAATAACTCAACATAGACTCGAGTGGATTCGACTGGATTTCCATTCTAAATGCCTACACTCAAAAACATAACAAAATTAAAACGATAAAGCACGAAAATTACTTTTGTAAAGAAAAGAGCATATTATATATTATAATGAAATAAATTTATTAAAAAAAAAAAACAGAAATGGACCGTACCTGATGAAATATTCTGAGACCATACCCGAAATTATTCTTCCGAAAAAGCCCCAGATGCTAGTGAGCGAAACGAACATCGAAACGTCGGCATATCCAAGAGCCAAACCAATCTGACCCATATTGTTCATCACAGCCAAACCAGTCCCAACTCCACACAGAAACGACACAAACATAATCCAAAAATCCAAACACTGCAACGCCTCCTTTATCGTGTGCTCCTCTCCGATCACCGGGCTCCGCTTCTCCGCCGCCGTCGCCGGCTCCACAGCCGCCTCCGCAATCTCCGGCTTCAGCAACGGCTCGGCCGCCCGACTCTCAAGATCCGAACCCGACCCCACCCGAATCCGGTCGAGGAGCCAACCCGAGACGAGCGAGTAGGCCGGGATCGCCAGCGGCGAGGCGAGGAGGACGAGGAGAGCGGAGGCGAAGATCCGGGAGAAGAGCCTGGTGGGGTTGGGGATGAAGTGGTAGGAGAGGAGGTAGAGGGCGACGACGAGGGCGACGCCATTGAAGAGCCAGAAGTAGCTCGACTCCTCCTGGTCCTCGGCCGCCGAGTCGGACGGCGGGATCTCGCGGAGGAAGATCATGGCGGTGACGCAGACGGCGAGCGGGGCTACGGAGAGCATGAGGAGGAAGCGGGCCGGGTCGTCGTTGAACAGGGCCGAGCAGAGGACCGTGAAGATGGCCGTGCTGAGGCCCACGTAGCCCTTCAGGATACCCGCTACTGGGCCCCTGTTCTTCCGAAAGTTGCGTATGCAGGTCACCAGAATGGCCGTGTTCATCCATGTCGAGCTATTCCCTCCCATGCACAAAAATATGCACATCTAAAAATAAACAAAAAAACAGAGTAATCATTTCACAATTTTTGGTAGAAAGTGAATTTTCATGGTTCTTTAATTCATTACGTAAGGTCGTAGTGAAGAGTCACACTATTTACCATTTAGTACATTTCCTTAGTAAGGTGTTGATGATGTGCGTATTTTACCTGCCAATAAGAGAGGGGCTTGATTTTTTGGCTGACGACGAGCCATTGAGTGCCATAACCGATGAGGCCTTCGAGGGAGCCAATGAGGAGGATGACCCAAGTGGGCAGACGGTCAGAGGCGAGGCCCGCGAGGAGGCCAAAGGCTTTGCCGATGTCTTTGGCGACGGAGAGGTTGTTGAGCTGGAGCTGGGTTAGGTTCATGAGGGTCTTGAGGGCGTCGGAGTAGTTGGAGAAGGTGTAGTTGTTGCCGGATATGGATTGGACCCATACGGCGGTGACGAAGCCCAGCCATTTAGTGGCCCGTGAAACAGAGACAGAGGAGGCTTGGGAACCTAAACCCATACGAATCGAAAACGAAAGGACTCTGTTCTGTGCCTCAGTTTATTTGACTAATGTCTAATAGTTGTAATGCCACGAAAACAGAACGAAACTTCTTCTTGGGGTTTTGGGTTTGGACCGAAATGGATAGCACCTCTTCTATTTAAAGGGTTACTTTTGTGATTCTTTTTAATAAAGAGAGTGTTTATTCGATTTTAATATTTGGATTTTTTGTTCTTATTTAAGGCTCCACTTGCGACTCGAAGCGCGTGAAAGAGCTGTCTAGTATTTTTTATTTTTTATTTTTTCCCCCCTCTGGTGTGTGCTGAATTAAAATTTATTAGCTCTATTACCTAAGAAAAATAAGTTGAATAGCGCTACACGTCTTGTGAATTGTGATTTGTGATTCATAAATTAGGGACGGTCGTAGCCAATTGGGACTAGCTCAGTTGGTCCAAAGTTTGAGAGTTGTGTGTGTTTGGAGTGGTCAGGGGTTCAAACCTTAGTAGTGCGTGTGTGTCATTTTCTTTTAATTTGTAATAAGTGGTGGTCATTAGTTAATTCTCATTTTTTTTTTTTTAAAAAAAAATATATATGGACGGTCGCATTACATTTCTTTTCCCACTTATTAATATCTGCCTTCCCCAGTCTGCTAATCATTCATTCATGAATCTAGAAAAGAATTGATAAAATATTTACCGTTTACATTCAAGATTTGCCGGGCTCAAATTATACTCTGATTATCTATTATTGTTATATTAATATTTTTTTCAGTTAACTTTAAGCATTTCAAAATTACATCGTAGGCCCTTGAAGATAAAATTTTCATGCACGCATGTGTACTTCGTTTTACTATTAAGTTTAACAAAATCGATTTGTTAAATATTACAATGCGCAGAAATTTAACTAGAAGCCTATAGTTAGACTGATTTGCTTTATCAAATTTAGGAATATAATTTTGAGAATATTTAAAAGACAAAGCTTTATGCTCAAAAAGAGAATTTATCAATGATCAAGACTAGAGAGAGCTGTGAGATGCGCCTGGATAATATATTACGGCAAGTGTAGGTAATAGATATATGATATATTACTGTAACTGTAAGCAAGAACCTTTGTCCATAAGTGTTTGTCTGTTTGATGTGATACTGATAAAAACTCCACAAGTGTTTGATACGATATTAATTGATAAAAACTAAGGGGTAAATGTGTTTCTTCCTAATACCATGTGCTGGTTTTCATGTTTCAATTTGTTACAGTGCAGTAGTATCCTGGAGCGGAGACACTCATTGGCAAAGGGGGCAAACCAATTTGTAATTTGAGTTAATTTCTTAGTAAATAAAAATAAATTAGATTAAAATCATGTATTTGCTCTCCCCGATTTTTAAAGAGATAGACGCCAATTTGAAAATTATATTTTTTTTTTTTCAAGGGGAAAAGGAAACGTAGCTCGATCTGTAGGATTCCTAGAATACATCTTAATATCTATAGTTAGTTTGGTGTTGTCGTATTGTACCACACTTACGCTAAAGTCCTACTGCAGTTGGGTTGTGAGGAGAAGCAACTGTGAAATAAATAAATTTATAAAATATTATGTTGTTTAAAAATAATATTTAAATATTTAATAAATTATAGGTTGTGTGTTGTAGAACGATATTTTAGAAATATTAATTGTATCATATAAGCAAAATTATTTTTTTAAAATCAACACTTATCGTTAGAGCTGTCAAGAGGGCTAGGTCGTCCTATCATAACGTTGTTGCGGTACAGTATGATACCTCATGCCACGCCAAAATGTAGGTCACGTTGGGTTCATAAGTTAAGCACGATGGGTTAATTACCACGTGACAAGCTTATAAGAATGGCACAATACGACCCTTTGGCATGGTACGGTAGAACGTTATACATGATTATAAATATGTTTTCTAATATATAAATGGAAACTTAATTAGGAGATACTTAATCTATATCAATTATGATATACAAATATATCTCAAGTTTTTTTAAGATCTTCTTTTGTGTTAAAAAGTATTATATTTAATTTATTACGCTGGTATTTTTTTATATTTGAATGATTTGGGGAAAAAAAAGGTTTATAAAAAAAGACACTAAAATTAATATAATTTACCAATTAAATGAGCCAATTTTGGTCTACTGAACGACACAACACAAACTACGACACAACATTGTACATTAGAGCATGAACCAACAGGCAATGGAGGGCCACTAATTTTAAACTTTAGGCACATCACGATATGATACGACTAAAATATGAATCGTGCCTAACACGACACAAAAGCATGTTTGTGCCTAATTTAAATGACCGTGAGCACAACACATTTGACAACTTTATTTATCATATTTCTCTAATTTTACTTAAATTAGTAGTTACGATAAATTCTAAAACCTACTAGCCCAATGCATAAATTTATTGAACGCCTTATTTTCCCAATTTTTCTTAGCCCCTTTTAAAAACTAAAACCAGCTTCCAAAAGCACTCCCAAAACAGGTCTCATATAACACGGAAAAAGCAAATAAAAAAAAATGTGGCTTCTTTATATGTTGACTCTAGCATTAATTTTCAACTATTGAACTACTAAAATACAAAATAAGTTTTTGTTATGAATATTACGAAGAATAAATTATGTAATCACATAAGAGACTAATGAAGGGATAATTTGCTTTCATAGATTGAGAGAGAAATTTATAGTAGTACTGATAAGTAGATTATTATGCAATAATTTCAAAGAACAAAACTTCGTTGAGCGTAGCCGAATTATATTGAGAGATAATATCTTGCAGGTTTTTCATGCCTTTTTTTTAAAAAAAATAAAGAATTTAGTCCTATTTCCTTGAATTAAAATAATGATTTGGCCCTTGGTATAGCACTACTAGTACTACTACCGTACCCGCAGAGAGACTCGAAACAAATATTTATTAGTTTTTTCTTCCCTCTAGATTTGTGATGTATATAGGTGTTTTGTCCTACTTAGAATTTTCAGATTTCGGATTGTTCTGTTTGGTTAAAAGCCACTAGTAAATTATAAGGCCAAAAATCATGACATTTATCATAAACCTCCTTTTTGTGAAGTTAAAGAGGATGGCTACGGTAGGGGCGTCCCTACGTAGAGTCATGCTTTAATTATCGTTGGATGGGAATCTGTGGGAATAACGAGAATCTGTAGAGAATCTATTTATACAGATTCTTATCCAACAGCGAATAGACAGGATCCTACGTAGGAGCGCCCTTATTATAGACACGCCCGAAGTTAAAATAGAAATATTCTGAACTATCTATTGAGTTGGCTGGCTCCATAGGCCTAATAGAAATTAATGATCTTTAGAACCATCTATCTTTTAACAAACTTACCGGTGCAAATGTAGCTTTTAACACAGGACAGTTGAATTATCCTGTTTGTTCCGTTATTTCGAGTACTGATCTACTCATTAATTAATCCGTTAAATTCTACTTTGAATGATTCCCACGCACTACGAATATCTAGAGAACATATCTCTAAGAAAAGGATAAATAGTTGGCGTACTATGCGAAACAAGCTATGGGAATTGGTTAAAGTCTTAACCTCCACGTGATCGCTACCTTCGTGTTTTGTCATCGTTAGATTAAGATTTGGTCAAACACGCGGACTGTGTTTTAATCATTTTATCTTAATTATCTTCTTATGGAACTAATTTTCGCTGATGCGACCTTTTTGTAGCCGTCGGATTAGTACTATTCGACTGGCAACAATGTCAATGCCTCGTCCAACTTGGTGTTGGTGGAGCTAGTGGCGGGCGTCTAATAGTAAGCTCAAAAGTTAATATTTAATTTGGTGAGTGGTTTACCGCAAATTATTCTTACTTCTATCTTCTTTATACTTTTTCCGACTTTTCCTTTTGAGGTCATTTCTTTTTCTCTTTTAAGTATTCCTTTGATACTTCCGCTTATTTCATTTATATAATTGGATAAATTAAAAGGAATATTGTGAAGTTTGAGTATTCTGTAATTTAAATTTTGAAATTTGAATTCCACAAAAAATATTATGAGATTAAAAATTTTTAAAAATTAATATCTTAGACTGACTTTTTGACTAATTTTAATAATGAAAAAACAATAACATCCTCCATTAAACTACATTATTCCTTATTATTTTACTTAATTTTAAGGATATTATTGTCTTTTATTATTTAAAGTTAATCAAAAAGTCAACTCAATGTATTAATTTTCAGGAGTTCTTAATTTTAGAGAATTATTTCGCAGAATCTAAACTTCGATATTTAAATTAAAGAACACTCAAATCTCATTTTTTTTTCTTTTTTTACCGTTTATCCTTAATAATGTGTACGAAGCATATTGTTCAATTTAAATAATTGACACAAGAAGTAAAGATTTCATATTATAATGCAACTTTCATCAAAGGGCCCACTAAATTTTCACACTATTTTCGGTACGTAGGGTGAAACAAAATGAAATGGATGAAAAAAAATTAGAGATAAAAAATAGTTAGGATGGAAAGTTGTTCAGTGTATAGTGACGGAAAAAATTTAGTTTATGACCCCTTTTTATGCTTCATTTTAACAATGTCTTTCGGGAGCTTTTTTTTTTTTTTTTCTGTATATAGCTACATGACCGTTTATATCAAACTATATGAGGTATCAATCTATAGATATAGACATAAATATACTACAATTGAAATTCTCAGCTATATTTGAAATAAAAAATATGAACATTAATTAAAAAAAACTATAAATAATATCCATTTCTCTATAAAAATCCTCAATCACTCATTTTTTTCTCATTGAACACATATTTCTTCACTTTCTCTCCACCCATAATTTCTCTCCTCTCTGTGAAACATAGAGTAAAAAAGAAAGCTATATAAATAAATTTGGAAGAGCAAAAAATAAAACATAATACAGAAATTATTTTCAACGTCATTTATAAAACGACGCGGTAAAAAAAACTACGTCTCTTTATAAGCGACATAAAAACGAGACATAGAAACGAGTGACATGATCTTTATCGTTACCACTATTTATAGAAAATAGTATTGTTGCTGAATGATTCTTAGATTTTATATATGGGTGTTAATGTTTTGTCCAAATTTCATTACTACAATTAATTATCAACTGTGTGAATTGGACAAAATTGGCTGAAAAGATTTTTTTTAAAAGAAGTACAAAACCTATAACTATATAAATCTAAGAAAAGACGACATATGAATTTAATTTATTTCTTTAATCAAAATTCGGTCAGCAACTATAGACGGTGCACCGTGCACGTAATTCGGAAGGGGACCACTAAAAAGCCGAATATCCTAATGATAAGTTTTTTTTTTTTTTTTTTTTTTTTTTGCGTAAAACGCCACTATTCATATGATAAGTTGATGAAGCTATCTATCGTATGATTCATATCCAGGCCAA
>JXTC01000088.1:708283-753375 GCA_002914845.1 Trema orientale | reverse complement strand
TGCCTCCTGCTTTTCCTAGTCCTCTCCATTTTCCTCATCTTCGCTTTCTCCACTCCTAAAAGAGTAAGCTTTTCCTATCTTTTTCTTCAATATTTTGCGGATCTGGTTCTGAATTTTTTGGATGTTTTGGCTCATACTTTGAATACACTACAATGGGCTTGATGGGTTTTTTTTTTTTTAAATTTATTTTTTAATTAAATTTGATAATACTAGTTTTAAATGCGATGTATAGGTAAGTCTTCTCATGGGTTTTGGGGTGTTATTGGTGTTTATTAGTTTTGAATGCGATATACATATTAATCTTCACATGGGTTTTGGGTTTTATTGGTTTTTCTGTTACACTGGTTTGGAAATTGGAATGTCCAAGTTTGGAACTTTGATACCTTCTACCAAGTTGAAGCAAAATTGGGTGCTATTGTGGGGGCTTGAATGGTGAAGAAGAGTTAAATGGGAGTGATATTGAATAAAGATTTTGATTTTACTGCGTTAGATCCTCTAAACTGATATTCGTAATGGACTCTAAGCCATATGTCTGATCTAAGTTTGTTTATCCATATTTTAGCTCCTAGCTTTTGATTAACTTACGAGTATAGCAAGCAAACCTTTCCTCATATTCAGTATCCAAATATGTATTAATTCTGATGTTCCAACCTGATTATAGGAGGAGGATGTGGAGAAAGTGGAAGAAGTTCCTGAAATTACTCACAGGGTATATCTGGATGTAGATATTGATAAACAACGTTATGGTAAGGTTTCATGTTTGTAACTAAAACAATTCACCACAAGTTCCCTTACTGCCATTGAAGAAGCTGCATAGTGCATCTATTTTGAATATAAGAGCTAGGCCTTTGGAGGTCACGCACTAATATTCGAAGGTTGTGCATTGTTACGGCACTAGGATATGGCGAAGTTGTCTACGGCCAGTGGTCTAGAAAAGAAAGTGCCTTTGTTTGGTGTTTATACTTTATAACTTTTGTAGCAGTTTAGTATCTATTTTTTCTTTCACCTTTTCTTTCTGTTATTGTTAACGTTGAATGGAAGCCTGTCTAATTGTTGCAGGTAGAATTGTGATTGGATTATATGGGAAGGTTGTACCAAAAACTGTTGGTATGTGTTTATCTTCTGTGTGAGTTCTTTTTCTCAATGGTATTAAAAATAATTTACCCTGTACTCTTCTAAATAACTATTTAGTTAATGGATGTTTTGGCGACAATCATTTTTATACCAAAAAATTGGTCTGACCACCTGAGATAATATTGAATGTTATTAGCAATAGACCCTTGTCATTAATAGATAGGATGAATCGTAAGCAAGCTTTTCACTTTTCAGTACATAATTAGGAATAGGTATAACGAATTAATGCTTTCACTACTAGTGATGTTATGGATTGAGTTGGCTCCTTCCTTTCTTCTCTATTTAGCTTAAGATTGTGAACAACTTTAATTACATTTCAACATGTGTGTTAATTACTTATTTTACCATTAGGATTCTGACCTTATGTTGCTCATAATTGCACTGTTTCCTAATACTCTTTTTGTTTCTTCTGCAGAAAATTTTAGGGCGTTGTGCACAGGTAATTGAACATTGTCCTAAAATAAATATTCACATTCACATGACATAACAGCTAGTCAATATGCTCACCGTAACTTGCACGACGTGTAGGGGAGAAAGGCAAAGGTGTTCATGGTAAAGAACTTCACTATAAGGGAACTCCATTTCATCGTATAGTATCTGGTTTTGTGATTCAAGGTGGAGATATTATCTATGGTGATGGGAGGGGATACGAATCCGTTTATGGTGGCACCTTTCCGGATGAGAACTTCAAAATTAAACATTCACATGCTGGTATTTGCTTGTCATTCTTTTATCTAAAAGATATATGTTGATTGCCTTTGAAGCTCAAATTTTTATTGTCATTCTAAATTATCTTCTTTCTGTTAAACTGCATTTTGTGTGCAGGTGTTGTTTCCATGGTGAATTCAGGACCTGATTCCAACGGCTCGCAGTTTTTTATCACCACAGTCAAGGCCAGCTGGTAACCTTTTTCTTCTTTTTTCTTCTTTTTAGATGCGTGATGGAATAGGGTTTATAGACGTCAGAAGTTGGCCTATCTGGAATTGTGGTTTCTGGATCCATCCAGCGGAAGCCTTATAAACCATCTATATCTTCTAGCTCCCATCCTCCTAACTAATTGTGGGATATTGTACAGTATCTCACTATTCTAGGCTAACACAGTACAAAATTGTCTGAACCAAATGATGGATGCAGTACTAAGAAAATACAATCTTCTGCTGGCTGTTTACCTGACCACATGCCGGTTGCTTTGAATTTAGCACCGCATAGTGTAATCTGGATATCTCTTGTCAAAAAGTCATGGTGCATGCATAAGAGGTCTAATATCTCGAAAATATTTACTAATTGTCAGTATGTCAAGCCATAATTTTGTTGGACTGAAACAACTTTGTTTCTGGTTGAATTTGTTTTTTCAGCAGAAGTTCTAAGAACATAGTTCAATGAGTTTACATTTGTACACTTTCTCTTACATTTGTACACTTTCTCTTAAGGTTAAGATGCATGTATTGGTATCTCTAATGATGCCTTTGAAATTTCCAGGTTGGACGGGGAGCATGTTGTTTTTGGTAAAGTTATTCAAGGGATGGACACAGTGTTTGCGATTGAAGGTGGAGCTGGAACCTATAGCGGAAAACCCAGGAAGAAGGTCATTATTGCTGACTCAGGGGAGATACCCCGGAGCAAGTGGGACGAGGAAAGATGACAAACCTTAGAACTTCAAGATATTTTGTTTGAGCTTTTTTTTTGGCTTTTGTCATAATAGCATTTTGAGCCACCTTTAACAGCTTTAGATGTCTTTGCAAAGCTTCATGTAATGGCATTTAGACAGTTCTCATTAATGCATTAAAAGAAATGAAGAGAGAAATTAATGATGTGATACGTTTCTTTATAACAAGAATTGAAAGTACCAAACATTCACTATATATCTCTTTCTGTCAGGCCCTGAAAGCAACAAAATCTCTCTCCCTCTCTTTTTTTGGCCGGAAAATAAAGCTCTAAGACGGAAGTGCAGAATTTATTTTGTGGAGAGAGATGGAAAGAAAAATGAGACTTCTTTTGGTGGACAAAAGAACAAATGAGGAGAAAGGACAAGGGAAAGATGGAAAATGAAGTTAAATGTTTATGCACTTTCAAATCAAATTTTGTTTATTTGTTTGTGTGAAAAATTAACCGACACAATATTCTGTCTAAACTATTAAATTAAAAAACGTACATAGTACATTTTGCCATTCTCGCATAAATACATGTCATTATATCACTCATTGAAAGGAAAATACAAAGAGACGAGAAAAAACAGACAAGAAAATTCTTGAAATGCATTTGTAACAAAAAATATAGTCTCTTTATATAGTACTCAAGACTCCATCCATCACCATCTTCTACTGATGCGGGAGTTGAGGGCTCTTTTTTATTTATTTAGCTAAATTCCAACAGAGTCTCAGATAATTCAAGTGCAAGAATTGATCAACCATCCGTTGAGTAGTATGGGTTCAATAAACGAAATAAGGAATCTTTGTTGAGCACTTTCGAATCAAAGTTGGAACTAGATACTTACGAATTACAATCTCGAAAATTATCGAACGATAGAATCAAATAACACACTTCTACAAAAATCGATCAATGTAATGTGGATAGTAGTGATGATGAGCCATAGAGACTCCCATATCTACTATGTCACAAAAGTTACAACAATTCAAAATATCTGTCACAAAAGTTACAACAATTCAAAATACCTAAAGAAGCATTGAAAGAATAATTATTCCTATGAGCAATCGTGTGGCATTGGCAATACCTGTAAAGTCTAGTTCCAGAAATTTTTGAGTCAGTGTAGCGTATATGTCATGCACCATAAGTTAATGGGTTGTGGTTTCATCTTAAAAGGTCGACCTATTGAGAGGCTATCTCATACTTTGCTAATGTGGGAATTTGTTAACGATGATCTATTTCGTCATACACCTCAAGGTCTCCACCACATCTTTCACGTGTTAACATGGAGATTGGTCCACCCTCCACACTCACTACACACTTGTCATGCACTATAGGTGTAGGAATTAAAAACGATTTTCGCAGCGGAAGATTGGCCCAGGAACATTCAAAAATTTTCTCAAAACAATTGACTATATGAGTGCATAATATTAATACATAGCAAATATGAACACACAAAGAGAATAGATCTAATACCTCTTGTAGCCTATCAGCGGATCCTAGCTTTATTGTCTTCTAAACCATGATCTACCAATCCAAGCCTCAAGCACAACAGGATGAACGTGTGGGCGTTGCGTACAATTTCTTAAAACTCACACTTTAGGAACTTGCAATTTTCTCAACACATGAGATTACAAGAGTTTGTTCTACGGAGAATAGGGAGACTCTCTTCTCTTTCTCTCTAGTTTATGGAGGCTCTGTAAAAAATAATAAGTAGTGTATTCTGTTAGAGTTTTTACCATATATATATATCTATTTATTAAACTATTTAATAAATTAATTAATTAATCATATTAATCATTATATATATATATATTGAATCCTACGTTTTCTTTTTATAAAACAAACGTAAAGCTTCTTTTTTTTTTTATTTATAACAAAACGTAACCCCTATTTAGACGTAAGGTTATGTATAAATATATATAAGTTTAAAATAATTAATCCAATTAATTAATTAATATATATTTAAAAAAAAAACAGTCAGTTTCCCAATTTTTATTTATCTAATTATCTGATAATTAGATATTTTTAAATTCAAAATTTAAACAAATTGGGAAACTTATCCCTTCATAAATTTAAATTAATTAATTCAAAATTAATTAATTATTTGATTAATAACAATTATTAATTACATATAGATAAACTATTTATCTAGACAAAGTGTGCAATAACAGAAATAATGTAATATCCAGTACAGTGTTTGTAAGAGGTGGAATTGGGGACCTATGGACCTGTAATTCAAGCTCCAATAAATTATGACAATTAATTAAACTCTTTAATTAATTTGTCTAATTTATTAATTCCAGTATTACTCCACTAAAAATCTGGAATTGCACTCTTGAAATTACAGAATTAATTTACTCAGAAAATAGCGAGCAGTCCATCGATTTAATCATTACATATAGTTCAATCCTCTATAGACAATTCATAATTGGAGCTAGGTTATATTCCGTTTATCTCTCCAAGTACATCTTTATCCTCGTATACCATTGATTCTCTAATGAACAATTAATTTATAAATCTATTATAAATTGAGTACTCAAATTGTTCAAGTCCTAAATTAATACACAAGGGAATCATCTTATTAACTTCCTAATGGAAGGAGTAGATTCCATATCTGTAAGCTACATTCCCAGCTACTCATCTCATCATGCTCCCAAGATACAAGTATTTCGATCTGTTTAAAAAACAAACCTTTATCAAGTATGTCAAAGAACATAATGTTATAAATAGGAGTCTATAACTACTCAGGATTAAGATTGATCTACATATGGTCATCTAGTGACATTATTTGAACTCTCAACAGTTAACGGAATTTATTTGAGATTCAAATCATGTCTGGTCCAGTCCTATATAATCAAATTATATAAAGTACCTCCATTGTGATGTCAACACATCAATAGTCCGGATAAGACTATTACATTCTCAATGTTAATGGACCGTACTAATAATATTTAATTAAAAATCCCAAATTTTAATTAATTCTTACGGACTATATTTAGTTTATTATCCATAAATTTAATCCTCATGTATATAACACTTATATACTAAATTTATGGTCACATAAATAAACTAGGAATTTTCTGATATTTAAAGACATACCAATTATGTACAAATTCAAATAGAAAAATGTCATTTTATTAATTCAGCAAATATCCAAAATATACATGCATTTAGGGCATAAACCCTAACAATAGGTTCCTCATAAGAGGTTGGGGTTACATCTCAAAAAATCAACCTATTGAGAGGAATAGCCCAATTCTTTATAGACCCATTCTCGTCCCATATTTTGCCAATTTGAGAATTTGTTCGCATCCATTAGTGTGCGGAATGAGTAATCAACAGTGTACCACTTTGGTTCTGATTCGTTGAAAGGTCCTGTTCTTAAAGGTTGCTTCACATTATTTTCTTTCTCAGCATAGTTATGTTAGGTTCTCTTCATAAACGAGCTTATTTTACGAGAAGTGGACTCAGTCCATGAACTTTGTGTAGTTAAATTCTACAAATTATTCGATTTTTCAATATTTATGGAGGGGAAATTTATGTTTTACCAAGTAATTTTAACTTCTTATGTTTTTTTTTAAAAAAAAAATTTGAATTTTAACTTCTTATTGATAAATCAGGCAGATTTGAAAAGGAAATTCAAAATCAAAGCTTAAAGTATAATTTTTTTAAAAATAAAGGGTTTTCTGTGGAGTAAAAATTTCAGAGCCGATGAGTATACACTGCTACAGCTGACTTAGCACCCGCGGAGCCAACAAATTATACAAAACATTATCTTAATTAAAAAGAAAAGAAAAAAACATAAAAAAAGAAACATACGACCGACCAAGTATTCCAATTAATATACCAAAAAAAAGAAGGGTATTCCAGCTAATAGTAGTGTTTATCATCATCATCATCATCATTATCATCTACTAGACTACTACCACTCTGGTTTAACAGTCAACGAAATGTTTCTCTAACCTTCTTCTTTTCCGTAAACGACTAACGCAGACAAGCTTTCTCTCTCTCGCGCTCTCTGAGCTCCAATGGGCAGCTCTGAGGAAAACGACAAACCCATATCCTTCTACGACACGTCGTCGCCGTCACAACCCCTCCTCTCCAAACCCGCTTCTCACCCCTCTTCACCTCCGCCCGAAGACCCACCTCCCCTTTTGCCGCCACCTCTCGGCGACCCGCCTGAATCAGACGCTTCCCAGTACCTCCAGATCGCATACAACTATGGTCCCAGACCCTTCAAGGACCTTCCTTTCCTCATAATCTTCCTCATCTTCGTTCTCTCCACCTTTGGTTTCGGCATCTTCTCCATCTTTCATCGAAACACCAACTACTCTAGTCTCTCCTCCTTCGTCTATGACTCAAATTCAACATCTTGTGTTAAAGACTCTCTCTCTTCTTCTTACTCTGCCAATTGGGTCTTCTTCGTTTCAGCTTCTTCTTCTTCCCATATTTGGAAAGATTTGATATGGACCCTTGTGATTACCCTGATTTTGAGTGTGCCCATTTGCTTGGTTTTGTTACTTTTGCTCAAACATTACACCAAACAGATTGTCTACGCGGCCTTACCCTTCTTCATTGTGATACCCATTTTCTTCAACGTGTATTGGTTTGTGGCATGTACACTCAGCTCGTCTTGTAGTGATGCCTTTCCCTTAGTTTACAGGATTTTGGTTCTGGGTTTTGTGTTTTTGATCATTGCGGTTATTGTATGGATCTTTGTGGCGAATTGGCATCGAATAGAGCTGACTGTGAGCATAATTGGGGTGGCCTCCGATGCTCTTTCGAGGAATTTGGGTTTGTTTGGTGTTCTGCCGTGTATGACATTCGGTCTGGTGGTTTATTTTGCGCCGATTGTGGTGTTCTTGGTGTTTGCGAGGCTGAATGGGAAAATTGTGCCAAGGGAAGTGAGTGGAGAATATACTTGTGTGTGGAAGCAAGATAGTTGGGTGCCTGCCTACTATGCTTTGGCAATTCTAACAATGTTGTGGTCTGGGGCTGCGTTGGTGGAAGCTCAAGTGTATGTGATGAGTGGGACTATTGCTCAGTGGTACTTCAGTAAGGAGGAGTCAACTCTCAAAAGGACTATTAGAACTTCTTTGAGGTGAGTTACTGCAATTTCATTCTGTGTTTAGATTTGTTTGTAATTTTGTACCAAGTGCATGTATATCTGCTATTAATTAGAGGAAGGTAGTTGGATTTGACATTGCTAGTGATAATAACTGCGTGAGAAATTTTTTGCTGGTTACTGAACATGTTAGTGATAAGTAAGCGAAATATCTGAATCTCAATGACAGAATTCAATCAAATGGCATTTAGAATCATAAGTCGTGATGTGAATTTGTAAAGTTATACCTTCTAAGCATATTGTAAGACGAATGCTTTTCACTTGTAGAAATGTGAATAGTGATTTTAGTTTTTTGTGTTTCTAATAACATCTTGCAGAAATGCCTTTGGTCCCTCCTCTGGCACTATCTGTCTATCGGGCTTACTTATTTGTGTCGTTCGAGTTGTACGAGGTGTTGTTGATAGTGCAAGACAAGAGGAGGTTACTGGGTTCGTGAACCTTGTATTACGTTGTTGTGTTAATGCGTTACTGGCAGCTGTTGATTTTCTTAACAAGTTCACAATCAACTTTGCTGCAATAACTGGAGAAGCTTATTGCTCATCCGCAAGGATGACTTACGAGCTTCTTAGACGTAATCTTCTTTCTGCTGTTTTTGTGGAAACCATCTCCTCGCGCCTACTAGTTGGAATTGTCTTTGTACTCTCAGCAATATATGCAATTGCGGTGCGTATTCAAATCCCTGTTCATTTTCTATCCATAATTGCTGTTTTAAGATTGTGATTCAGTATATGAGAGAATCATAATGTTTCTCACCTATAGCATCCTTGGACGTTAGTGTCCTTGTCCATATCACTGGATAATGATGTCCCTTTCATTTATGTCAGTCTTTTACCATTTTCGGTATTCTACCAGAGAGAATTTGGAGAATGGATCTAGGGGGTGGAGGTACCTTTTGTCTGACTGTAAAGAGTAAATTTGGTCCATTTCTTAGTTATAAGTCTCTTAAGGTCGATAGATAGAGGCCCGATGTTAAGATTGACTACAAGACAGAGAATTAGGAATTGGATTATAGTTGGTTGAGCATTATTTATGTCTAACGAGTACAATTTAACATAGAACCACTGTTGCAATTTATCATGTCCCATTGTCCTAAGTGATTCCAAAATGTTAATATTGTTGACCTATTTATTAACAAGTCATATGCAACCAAAAGGCGTCATAATTTACATCTTGTGTCTTACTGTCTGAATTTGGTTTTGTTTTTGTTTTTTTTCTTTTTTCCGCTGCGACCAAGTTATTTATAGGTGAACTATCTATCGTGAGGGTTGGTGTTGGTTAGATTTATTATCTGGGAAGTGTTTATAGTAAACCATATAGGTCCGAGATTACAAATTAGCACAGCACTTCAGTTTCACCTTATCGTCTCCTTGTGGAAGATGCTTTCAATCTGTTAAGCAGTGTGGACTAGTTATTGTCCAACCGGTTATATTCAACCAAGATTTCACAACAGCTTCTTTCTTGTTGGCCTTGTGGTCTTTGTTTTGCTCACCCTCGTTACTTCGTTAATGTTCCTTGATTATGATGTGCATAAGCAGACTTGGGCGATTTTAAAGGGCGTAAGCGATCTTGGGGGTGACTCGTACTTTGTGGCTGCACTAGCCTGGCTGCTGCTAATCTTGGTGCTGGGATTCTTTGTTCATGTGCTGGATAATGTGATCGACACCGTCTACATCTGCTATGCCATAGATAGAGACAGAGGAGAGGTATGCAAACAGGAAGTTCACGAAGTTTATGTTCACCTTCCCATTAGCAGAAACCATAGACCATCTCTAATTAATGTATAAATAAATATTTGTTAATTAGCTCTCCACATTTGTTGTTTGTTTGTCCTGTGTTTGTTTCTTGCATGAAGTCAGATTTTCTCTTCAGACAGATTTTGCATAGCCCTGTAAAGTTCGAACTTTAATAAAAAGAAGATTTCCTTCTTGCGCAATTTTTTTCTCCTCTCGATTTTAGGGTAATATTTTTTTTTTTCAAAAAAAACAATTTATAATGAGAGAAATCAGGAATAAATCGGGCTTCCAAATTCCATATGGTCTAATATTAGCGCAAAGCATAATTTATATCGAAGTCAAATCCGATTACTCATTTGCAAAAGCCATGTTCTTTGACTGGTCAAAAATTGGTTTTTCTCAACTTAGGCGGTCCACATGTGACGTGTCCAAGCTGAATCATTTTTACACGAAATCACGAAAGATCGATTATTTATGGGTATCTCTTAACTCTCACGTGTTTGAGTAGATAGGATTACGATCCATGAAAACACGATAAACAATAGGGTCTTTGGAAGGAAAAGGAAAAGTAAATAATTCAAAGCACCGCTATATAATTTTTTTTTTCCTTTTGAAAAAAAAAAGGAAAAAACAAACCAGGAAGAGACTTTGCAATAACTATTTTTATTTATTTATTTATTTTTTTGCGTATGCATATTTATTTATTTATTTATTTTTCGTATGCGAATGTGACCCGATTCTCCATTCTCCAAGCAACCAGTTTCTTGAGGTTACATTCTGAAAATCTCCTAAATTCTTCTAGTTTTTTTATTAAGGCTTATTGGGCCACCCCTTACGTATTGTAGGGTGGAAATTAGGCTTAGTTTTTTTTTTTTTTTTTTTCCAGTTTTTGTTTTTTTTTCAAGTTTTTGTTTTATAGTTTCAATTGTGCTTAATTTTCTTCCAATTGGATGAATTTTTTAAACTAATTGCTTGAAATTTATCTGCCAACGAGTTGAAATTTAATTCCATAGTAATATATTTTCTTTTTGGGATAAATTTATAACAAAATTTAGATTTTAAAATTGTTATTGGTAAAAGTTTCCTCTTGGACCCCATCAATTTTGAGGTAAGACATGATTACCAATGAGACCATTTACAAAGCACTATTTTATTTTCTTGAAAGATATTGAATTTATATGAAACAAATATTCATATATATGCACTTGCACTACAATCAAGTAAGAAACTAAGAGAAATATTCATATATATGCACTTGCACTAAAATCAAGTAAGAAACTAAGGTAGAGTTAAAAAAAAAAATACTAATAAATTATGACTTGTCTAACAAAATTCCAAATTTCTCTACTAAAAAAAAAAAATGAAATCTCATCAAAGGAGATTAGCAACATTCTTCTCTTTTTGAGGAAAGAGATCAGCAATATTCGACGGCAGCTCCTCGATCACGACATCATACAACTTGTTGATGTCAGAGATGATCCATTCATCGTCCTTTGTTATAAAGTTGATGACCAAGCCACCTCTCCTTCCAAACCTTCCAATACGATGCATGTAGTCCTCAGGCCGAGCTGGGAGATCATAATTTAAAACAAGGGACACTTGTTGCACATCAATATTAATGTCACAACAAGCCAAGAGATGATCATCGGTGGTGATCAAACCACGGCAAGACTCCGATTGGAATTCCCGCATGATCATGTCTTTGGTGTTTCGGTCCATGTCTTTACGAGTGGCCGAAACTGTTGTATGGCCTCCGCTCTTCATCTTGTCACTCAGCCAATCGACCTTGCGTTGGGTGTTCACAAAGATGACGCTCCCGGTAATGTCCAAAGTCTCGTAGAAATCGCAAAGAGTCTCGAGTTTCCATTCTTCCTTGTCGACGTGGACATAGAATTGATTAACACCCTCGAGGGTATCAAGAACCCCAACGGGGTTGTTCATAAACTTCCTGGCCATCTCCAGAGCCTCCGTGGACATAGTGGCTGAAAATAACCCTACTTGTATATTTTTTGGCAAGAGCTGGAAGATATCATAGATCTGATCACAGCAAGAGAACAAGAGTTAAGTAAAGGACTAGTACGATTGATAAGTCAGCATATATTCCTCACCCATTCATGAGAGAATTATGAGAACTACTCTCGTGATAAGCAAAACGTTTTCCATAATTTCCTGATCTAACCCTAAAACCTATCCAAAACACTTAGCATACATGAACATAATGGTCTCTATCTTTTTAGTAAATCATGATTTATTTTCAACCTCACTCAGCAGCACAACCAATTCATAGTAAGCAAGTTATTACTTAACTGTTGGGACGGGTTTCCCAACTGTCTTCGTGTCTCTGCTATTTCTGACTGTGTCCAATATTCGAGTGGATCGGAGAAGCCCTGGGGGTACCTGCAAAGACTCTCCGATGCTTAAGTCAGATATCGGCTCTAAGAGATCATGAGAATGGAATAATGATAAAAATTCAAAATTACTTGTTCCAGCGCGGGCGATATTTATATCCTCGGAATCGGGATCCAATTCCGAGGTTTCCTTTCCCGTATCTTAGCTCGTTCCGGGAATCATGGCTAAGATTGGTACGGTTTGTTCCCTGTCACCAGATTCGACGTGAGCTCTGACATGGAGCGGCGTCTACAGTCCCACCGTCCTCCCAGGGAGATACAATTAATACGCACACCTACCCAGGATCGCATTAAATGCTTGGTTTGGGTCTGGATTGCGCATTGCCCCCGAGCCCTTGAGGCTCCCGACCCCCAAGCTGTTAGGACAGGGGTCCGGTTGGGCCGAGCCCATCCCAGATCTGGACGTGCCCTGCCTTGTCCCACCTTGACTGTATGGGCCCTAAATGTCATCACGTGACACATTCGTGGTTTTCAGATGGTTTTTCTGCCCACGTGTCAGCTAACCGTCCCCGGTTTCGCTCTCTATCCATTGGGACGTCCACGTGGCGTGCGTTATAAAAGCGGGTCCCACATTAACAAACCTAACAAAAAAGAAAAATATATAAATAAATTTTGGGTTGAAAACAAATTAACCTGGTCTTTGAAACCCTTTGAAAGCATATCATCAGCCTCATCCAACACAAACATTTTAAGGTAATCAAGACGAAGAGAGTGTCTTCTCAGCAAGTCCAAAACATGACCTGGAGTTCCAACAACGACATGAACCCCACTTGACAATATGGGCTGGTCTTCACCAACACAAGCATATGCCTTCACACCAAGATAGTCTCCAACTTCACGCATAACCTCCTCGATCTGTTGAGCGAGTTCTCGAGTCGGTGCCAGCACCAAGCCCTGGCATTCTTTAATGTCATACTCAATTTGCTGCAGAACCCCACAACATAAAGTTGTTGTCTTTCCAGTTCCAGATAGGGCTTGTTCTATGACATCAAGTCCCTTGCAGAAGGGAATAATTCCCTTTTGTTGAATAGGGAAGGGTTTTATGAGACCTGTAGAATAGATAATCCAAATCTCAGGATTTAAAGTTTGTTTTGACAATTCACAGTTCTTTTTTTATTCCAGATGGTTCATTAAATACAAATATCAATCAAGATACAAAATTCCTAAATCAATCCTCAAAATATTAAGTCCCTAAGGTTAAACATCGGTAAATCTGATCATCAATCAGGAAATTTTATCAATCAGAAAAAAGAAAAGAAGATACAAAAGGGTTATGTCTGTGTACCGTAAGCATAAATGCCTCTTAGAAGGTTCTCTTTCAAACCCATGTCATCAAAACTCTCACAAGCTTCGTCATAGGATTTAAAGAAATCCTGTCCATCAAATCTGTAAAAATCGGTACATAAAACAAGGGAAAAAAATCATTGGCTCCCATTAATTAAAAAAAAAAAAAGAAAAAGGAATTAATAAGCACCCATTCTCTCATTCCCTTGTAGCGGCACTTAACCAAAAATATCAATAGTAGTAAAGACACAAATAATCTTAGCTCATACGTACAGCCACCGAAAATATTGGCTTAAAAAACAAGTAGGGCAAAGCATGGTAAGCAATTCTTACAACTCATTTAATTTATCATCATACTGACGCCCATCAAGTCGTGATCCCTCTGGTACTAGTCCCGCCATTACTGATAAATAACCAACAATAAAAATCAAGGATAAGTACACTCATCACCAAATATTGCATATGATACAATAAATCGTAAGATTTTAAAGTAAATCACAAAAATTCAAAAAGCTATGAAAGAAGAGTGAGAATAATGAAGAGAGATGAGAAAGAGATAATTGGAAAGAAAAAAGAAGAATATCGTATAAGAAGAGAGAAATAGAATACTTAGAAAATTTGAGAATGGTTTGTATGTGATTAATCAAGTCAATAGAGAACATAATAAGTCTATTTATAAATAAACTCTTAAAGTAAAACTAGGAAACTAATACCTTTTAAAAACATTCATGAAAAGAGAAACTTCAAATTAGCTAGTTACTCAAAATTAAATAATATCTAATCCTAAAATATCCTAATTTATTTTTCTGATTACCTAGTATAACGTGAATAGAAAAGCTAGGATTTGTAGGAGAAGTATGACAAAAAATCTGTACTTATTGAGCCTACATAATTGTAGTGACAAAATAATCTAATCCCTCAAATTAAACGGAGATATATCAAATACAATTACCATCCTCGTTTTTCTCCTTTTCTTTTGCTTTTCATATCATTCTTGTTCCTATTCCTATTAGTTTAACTTCAAATTATCCAGCGATTTCTTCTATCAATATTCTCCTACATCGGGCACTCAAACTTGAAAGATATCACACGGTAACTCTCTAAACTCCTCCCCAGCCCTCTTTTAAACGGTCCAAACCACTCTCACGCCGGGCCCTTATTTTCCTCCTTTAATATGTGGTACTATACTCATACTGGTTATTTACTGACACTACTGTATATATGGAAGCAATGTTCTTAATTTATCAACTATCAAACATTGTATAGCTTAATATATGGATTTCTGGCTCTGATCGAATTGCTTCAATGGATTTGGATCAAATGCTCAACTTCTGCCCCACGATGAAGGTGCAGATATACTAAAAACTCTTCCAATAACAATTCTCCTTCAATATACACTTACACTTATATATATATATATACACACACACTTAAGTGGTGATCAGAATTGTTGTGTTTGGTTGCTAAGAAATTATAAGTGAAATTGAAAGAAAATTGGCATTAATTGTTACTTGTTTTTTATTTTATTTCTTGGGATAAATGGCAATATTTGTTTTTTATTCTGACATTAATTTCTGTTACTTCTTAGAATATGAATTCTTTATTTCTTTCGCAAATCTCTCTGTAACCAAAGCCGTGCTCATCCAAACATGTGGGGGCAGAATGAAGAGGCTGTTCGGGCATAAAATAATCAATGTTGCGCATCAGAGTACATCACTTGGAACTTTCTCCTATGAAGTAAATCAATACCCTTGGGCCATCTTCGGTTAGTCTGCATAGAATAAGGCATATGCATTGGATACACACTGACTAACAACAAATCATAACAGTAGCTCAAAATTTAAAGTTAAATGATTCAAACAAGCATTGAAGTATGGGAATTGGCATTCAAAAGTATCACGATATTTTAATGTTAACACACATATTTTTTCTTCTTTTTTTTTTTAAAAAAAAAAGAAGAAGTACAACAGACATAAACTCACACGTCCAAGTCCAACTACGTAACAAGCTTTCAGCAATTTCTAGTGGAATATGCCCCTGTCACAATCTGTCTATATCACTTATCATCTCAATTCTCAAAGATACTAGCTATGGGAATTATTGCGGATCAGTTGGTCATAAGAACCAGCAATAAAAAACCATTTCTACTAAAGAGTTTGAGTTACTGAATTGGATGGTGAAACTGATCTAAAGACTAGGGTCATTCCCTCAGCTTGCATGGGGATTGATCTTGAACTCTTGCACAAAATAAAGGCAAGCCTTCCTCCAAGAATTTTTGTTGGTTCTCATTCCACTTCAACCAAGTAATGATACAGATTTCGCTCTTTTCCTTTCAGGGTGTGATTGAGTGCCCTGTTCCTGACAAAGACATTAGAAGATTTGATGCAAATTTTCGGTTATTTCCTCCATTTATTGATAATGATTTGTGCCCGTTAACCATAAAAAACACGATCCTTCAGTCATGTTACTTGAGGAATACAGAGTGGGCATGTGGAGTTGCTGTTTATACAGGCAAGGTCCTCTATTCAAGTTGTCAAAGTCATTGCTAAGTGTAGACCTGTATGCTTCTTCATGGACATCTTAGTACGTTGGTTTCTTTTTTTTTTTCTTTTTCGTCTATGTTTTTCTCCCCCATTTGATAAATAAGAAAAGTAAGGTGTTGATAAATGGAAAAAGAACTCGAGCAAAATATCAAAAATTGTAACTCTGTAAAGTTTCATGTGGACATTTACTCATGATACCAGGGGAGATATCCTGGAGCCTTCCAGTACTTGTTCCCAAATCATGAGAAAGGATAACTTGGAAAACTTGTTCTGGTAATTGATGCGAATGGCACAAGTCTAGTTTAGTGAGCCATGGTTTTTTGTGAAGGCTGTCGTGTGGTTTTATGGCTTCAATGCCTACAAGTTTCTTGCCCCTTATACGCAATCTTACCATTTCCAGTTTTGTAAGTGTCAACCTGGAAGAGGGTTGATATTTCAACGTTTTTGTATACATATTTATTATCAACAAGTTTATAGTCAACTATTGTTATTCTCATCAGGCAATGAAACCAAGCTGGGTATGAGTAGGGGGCATACCTGAGCCAAAGTATTAGTATTTTTCTTAGAGATTTTGCTTTGGATACTTTTTCCTTGTCTTTACCATTTCAGCGTATCCTTTTCCTTTTCGGCGTTTAGCTTCACTGTTTATTATCCACTTTGCAGCAATGGTATGTCCAATATCCCGAGGAAGGTCCATGGTATGAGCTGTTGGTCATCCCTCTTCGGTTTGAAGTACTCCTGTGCTCCATCATGATACCCATATCGATTAAGGTAATGCTTGTGCTTACTTTTAATGTGAGAGGAAACTTTCATTTATGAATTAATTATTAGAACAAAAGAGGATGAACAGGTATTTTATCAAACAAGAGAGTCCTTTGTGGAACATAAACACAGCACATCTGAGAAGAACTAATATTGAAATACATACCTTAACAATCATCATTGGGTCACTATGGGGCCTCTTCAGCTCCTTAATTGACACGCTTCTTCAAAATCTTCTTCTTGGGTAAGCAGGGGAATTGCCACTGTTTCTGCAACATAGAATACAAACGCAGTGGTTCAGACATTTAGTGAAAGGGAGTGGAAGGAGCTTTCAAGTAAAAAGACCCAAGAGAAGTAGTACAATACATTGAGCAAAGAGCTAAAACAACTGATCTAAGCACAAAATCATGCTCATACAATACCAACACATAATATTAACAGAGTTCACTAACAATTTTTTTTAAAAAAAAACAAAAAATCCCGAAGTGTTAAGCACATATCCTTTTCCAAAATAACAACCCAATTACCAATTGAAACCAAACCCACTCTGCTTACCTTATATTTTATTCAGGATCTTCAATTACAATTAATATAAAAAAAAAAAAAGGCGAATGAGTCTAATGCCCCTTCAAGTACTAACCCAAAAATTGACCACTTCCAAGTAATAACCCAGCTAACGATTGAAACCCAACCGATTTGGCTTAAATTCTACCTTATTCGGATCTGGATCTTGAATTCCATTAAAAGAAACATAAGGAAAATCAGCGCACAATGAAACTTTTTCGCCTTTTCTAGGTGCTCACCCAAAATCTAAGCGTAGATAATAACCAATTAACAATTGAAAACCCCTAAAGCCCCACTCTGCTTAATGAGTTCAAGAATATTACTCAATAATATGCTGGAGAAATTGTGTTCTAATTAAAGAAACTTCCAGAAAATGAATCATTATCAATTTGTTTTTTTTTTTTTTTGTTTTGTTTACTTCAGTAATATTAAATGAAAATGGGATCAATTTGAATTTTACAACCATTATTTATAGTTTAAGTCCGCGATTGTTAAATCCTACATAGAAAGAAATTATCTTGGAGGGAGGGAGAAGGGCTGGCTTGGAGAGAATCGATTTGGAGAATGTGAGGTGATCAGGGTGTGAGAAACACAGTGAGAGCAAATACATCCAGAATCAAGCAAAAACAGATTAATTATTTTTTATTATAGTATTATTATTAATTTCCACACCCCAAAGAAAAGAGAGAGAGAGAGAGAGAGAGGGGCTACCGGTTGTACGTCTTGAAGTTTTAATTGCCCCTGGAATTCAGCCGTTGATTATTTAGACATATGTTTTTTTACAAGATCCAACGGCTGATAGTGCCATGAGGCCGCCCTGAGGGATTAGAATAGCATAATCGACAAAAAAATAAGAAGTTATTAGTCACGGACTCACGGTTTAAGTAACGAACACTCTGGTTGAGGTAACAGTCCTCTAATCACCATTCCTCCCTTAATGGCTAACATAAATCATCTATAATCTTTCTCTGAACTTGCAGAAAACGACAAACCCATGGACACGTCAACCAACGCTATCTCTCTCTCTCTCTCTCTTTTCTTTTCTTTTCTTTCCATTTCATTTCATATATATAAGCGACTCCACCAACAGACTCTCTCCACCTCATTTACCCTAGTTTTCCTTTCTTTTCCGAGTACTCCACCAACAGAGGAACCCCAATCCAGACGCTCCACCGCCGACCCTCTTTCCTCCGAGCTGACGTTACTAATAACTTGTTCTCTTCCACTATGAACCTATTTAAGATTTCTATCTTTGTATATTATATTTTGGCACCAGTCCAGTAGGTAATTTGTTTTTTTTTTATTTATAGGTATCATTTTGATTAATAAAAATTTATAATGCATATTTTTATATTGTGAAAAATAAGAAATAATGCACGTCTTTTTATATATTTTATTATAATCATTAGATCACATCTAACAGTTACAAAAAATATTATATATAGATAAAAGAAAAAAATATACCTATTGACAACTATTATATTTATATACATGATACATCTAATACCCACACACACTTTAGATATAATTTATAATATGTGTGTATATATGTATAATGCGTCTTGCCTTGATATTTGAGTTTTCTTAGACATGTTTAGTCATCTTGTTAGTCATTGTCTTAACTTTTTAAAATATTGAAAATATACCATCCATATCAAAATATTGAAAATATATCATCCATATTACTAAAAACTTTGTCACTTCATTATTCGTATTGCTAGAAACTTAGTCATCTTGTTAGTTACTATCTTAATTTTTTAAAATATTGAAAATATGTAATACATATCAAAATATTGAAAATATGTCATCCATATTATTAGAAACTTAGTCATTTCGTTATTCGTATTACTAGAAACTTGGTCATTTTTTTAGTCACTATCTTAAATTTTTAAAATATTGAAAATATGCAATCCATATCAAAATATTGAAAATATGTCATCCATACTACTAGAAATATAGTCACTTTATTATTCGTATTACTAGAAACTTATTCATTTTGTTAGTCACTATATTAACTTTTTAAAATATTGAAAATATGCAATTCATATCAAAATTTTAAAAATATGTCATCCATATTACTAGAAACATATTCACTTCATTATTCGTATTACTAGAAACTTAGTTAAGCTAGACATAGTATCTAGTTACTTGACGTCAATATCTAGTAGAATTTCAAAATTCAGCAGAGCAGCTAGACATGGTGTCTAGTGACTCGAAAGAATAGTCGAGTATGTCTAGCTACTCGACACCGAAGTCTAGTAGAATTTTAAAATTTAGCAGAGTTGCTAGACATGGTGTCTAGTGCCTCAACGGTACGGTCGATTAAGCTAGACATGTTGTCTAGCCGTTCAACACCGAAGTCTAGTAGTATTTTAAATTACAGCAGAGTTGCTAGACATGACATCTAGCTTCTCAACGTAACTATCTTGTAAATGCTGCTCAATTTAATGTAATTTAAAATACAAATAATACATTACATATCAATATAATTGAAGTCCAATATTAGTATAAAGATAAAAGAGATAATGATACTTAGGACATAATAGGACAATTTGTCGAGGACGTGATTTTGGTATAGTTTTTACACGAAAATCATTGACTATTTGATGTAGAATCGGACCTACTTTCATGCCTTGGTACTTTTCTTTCTTATGATCTCTAATTATAGCACTAGATGCTTGACAGTGATGATTCTTGCGCATTTTCAAAAAATAAGTATGCTCACTTAAATGCTTGCGAATAACAAAGAAACTAGTGGTAGATAACTTTATTGCACAAATCTGTCATTTGTAATTTGGGTCGACACAAATCAACTCCATTAACTTCTTTGTCATTTTTTACAGTTGTTGGAGCAATGTCTATCGTTGTTTTTAGCTTATAACTCAATTCTATGTCAAAGCTATTGTGTTCAATTTTTGTGCTTCTATATATCTCATCTAGCAGCTTGTTAAAAGTTATGTATGGTTCAACTATAAAATATTTGATTGTTGCCTCTTTTCATTCCAATTCTAAGAACATTCATTCTTTTCCCATGCACTATCATATAATATGATTATGAGTGTTGATGACATGTTGAAAAAATAAAAAATAAATAAGCAAATCTATATATGAGTAACAAAAAAAAAAATTCAATCTTAACAACGTAATTTTTTTTTGAATTCCCTAAAACAATATATGGTGTTGATATACTACTCGACAGAGATATCTAGTGTGGTCGAGATGTTGTCAAGTGACTAGGTCGATATTGATTGTGACATTACTCGACAATGGTTTCAAGTGTTATCTAGAAAGTACGGTATGTTGAGCACTCGACAAAGTGTCTAGCAACTCGACAGGATGTCTAGCAACTCGACACCCTTGTCTAGCTAGATCTGGTTGTTTTCTTCAAACCAGATCGTCGTATTCTACTATTCCGAATACTAGAAATGAGCTTTCTAAGCTCAAAAATTACCCACAAACTTCATATTTTTTATTATAGTCTTAATTCCTACTCAAAAGTATATTTGAATCTACCAATCATACAAAATCTTAACAGAAAAAAAATATTTATGAATGTTCTTTTAACTTACTTAATTTGAAGCTAAAAATTGGAAGGATGCTTAAAGGAAAAAAGTACGATTAGGAAGTTGACCATGTTTTCAACATTAACGGGAAAAAGAAAGGAAAAAAAAAGTGTGATGAGAAGAGATGCACGAACAGTTCGGCGAAGAAGATGAAAAGGATGAAAAAAATAAATAAATGAGTTCTAATATTATCTATAAAGACATAATTATCTTCACAACAATATTTTAAGTTAAGGGATCTAGAATCTAAAAAACTATCAATATGGGGTCTACTTTCGTGAAATGACTTTGTAAAAAGTCTATTCTTACAATCACCCCCTAGCTAGTATCCTCCCCATTATTTAAAAACTTCTTGAAAATATATGTCTACTCATTTTCTAATTTTAAGTTTAAAGACGAACTTTATAATCAATTTGTATACTTTTAGAATATTTTAACGTGGAAGCATAATTTTAGCTAACCTTTGGGCTAAAAAATGCAAAAAATTCATAGTTCAGAATTTTTATTTCTTTAGCATTTAATTAGGTATTTTTTGGTATTATCGATGAAAACACAATATGGAGTCTTTGGAGGAAAAAAAAAAAAAGTGGGGGTTGGGGGCTTAGATGAAAAGCAATAATAATTCAAAGCACCGTCTATATAAATATATTTTATATATATATATATTGTTTATTTCTGTAAACCGGAAGAGACTTTGCAAGACGTTGTGTTTTGAGTTCTGAGACTGTGACCCGATTCTCCATTCTCCAAGCAAGCAACATGGTTCTCGAGGTTACCTTCTGAAAATCTCATCGCTATATTCAATTAGGGTTTTCGGATTTTATTGTTTTATTTATTTATTTATTTTTGTATGACAGGCTACTATGATATGCATCGACAATTCGGAGTGGATGCGAAATGGTGACTATTCTCCTTCTCGATTTCAAGCTCAAGCCGATGCTGTTAATCTTATTTGTGGTGCCAAAACCCAGGTTTTATATCCCATTATTGATTCAATTTTCTCTTGTGATTTTATTTTTTATGTTTTTTGTTAATATTTTATCTCACATTTGATTATATTTCTTGTAAAAATTCGAAATTGGGTTAGTCAAATCCGGAGAATACTGTGGGGATTTTGACAATGGCGGGAAAAGGGGTTCGCGTATTGGCCACTCCCACTACTGATCTCGGCAAGATTTTGGCTTGTATGCATGGTATTATTATTTTCATTAATTTTTATTTTTATTTTCTGCGATTTCTTGTTCTGAAATCGATTACCTTAAATGAATGCTTGGTTTTGTTACTTTCTTTGAACGATCATATGGGCAATTGTTTGAATAGTTTGAGGACGAAATTAAGGACCAATTAAGAACTTGGAATAAACTAATTAAGTGGAAATGGTGGTAACATTGCTGCACCTTTAATAAGGTGTCAATGTTTTTCCCTTGCTGAGTCTGTTTGTTGTAGAATTTGGGGAATTTTTCTTGCAAGTATGCTATATCCATGGTCAGAATTGGTTATTTTCCCAAGTGTATGAGCTGGAAAAAAAAAAAAATCTTAAAAGATAAGGTAATAATGAAATATTCTTTTTTGAAAATCTAGAGACGCCCTGAAGATCTTACCAAGGTTAAAGGCCTTACATCAATAAGACACATATCTAATGATATGTTCCAAGTTCGAACTAAACGTTGGACAAAATGGGAAATGGTGAAACTTCAATTTAATCTAATCCTGTTTCACATGCTGCTCTGCCCGTAATGGTTTAGTGAATAAGTATTCTATCATCGAACTCTTTCTATATTTTGCACCGATCTCTCTAATCGCATTTAATATAGGTCTTGAAGTGGGTGGGGAGATGAACATAGCTGCTGGGATCCAGATCGCTCAGTTGGCTCTTAAGCATCGCCAAAACAAAAATCAGCAACAAAGGATTATAGTCTTTGCTGGAAGGTAGATCATATTACCTCGAGTTTCTCTCTCTCCCTTTTTTGGCTGGGAGATCAAAGGCTTGTTTACTCACTCTTTTTTGTCAGCATTTAATTTATTCTTTCTCACTTTGTGTTCAGCCCTGTTAAGTATGACAAGAAGGTACTAGAGACGATTGGGAAGAAACTAAAAAAGAATAGTGTTGCTCTTGATATTGTTGATTTTGGTGAAGAAGATGATGCGAAGCCAGAGAAGTTGGAGGCCCTCCTTGCTGCTGTTAATAATAACGAAACCAGTCATATTGTTCATGTTTCTCCTGGTCCAAATGCTCTCTCAGATGTGCTTATAAGGTGTTACTTTTTATTCTACCTTTCTTCTTTATTGAAAATTTCAAATGTGATGTTGCAAATTGAATAATTTGTCTCTGCATTTATCTCAATATTTCTATCTCTGGCAGTACACCTGTATTCACTGGGGATGGGGATGGCGGAAGTGGCTTTGCTGCGGCGGCAGCTGCAGCAGCTGGTGGTGCTTCTGGCTTTGAATTTGGTGTAGATCCCAATCTAGAACCTGAGCTGGCTCTGGCACTCAGAGTTTCTATGGAGGAGGAAAGGGCAAGACAGGAGGCTGCTGCAAAAAGGGCTGCTGAAGAAGCTGCTGATCAAGAGAAAGGAGAGGAATCATCATCCAAAACAGAAGACGAAACCATGAAAGATCAAGTTGATGTTTCAGTTCCTGAAGAGAAAAAGAAAACCGCTGATGAAATGGTTAGTATCAGTTTAACTTCTTTCTGGTTTTATGTGTCTGTTTCTGTGAACTAGCTTAGTGGCTGAGTTATGTTATGTTTTTCTTTGTTTGCTTCTTGTCAATTGTTATCGTACGAATAATAAGATTTGCTGCAAGTAGATTTCTGGCCTTGACAAATGCCATGGTAATAGAGTAATTACAATTTTTTTTCTCGAGCAGGCGCTTGCAATGTCGATGGGTATCTCTGGATCTGGTCATGCAATAGATGATGCTGAGATGTTAGACGCATCTAGTGAGGATCAGGAATTGGCCCTAGGTAAGCTCTCTAAGGTCATAGAATTTCATTTTCTTTACCATTGAATGACATTTAAGTTTGGAACATTTACAAAGATGTGTAGTGTTTTTGTTTTTTTCTATGCTAATTTGTGACACTATCTTGCTGCATAAAGCTCTTCAAATGTCCATGCAAGAAACTAGTCAGTCAGATACAAGCAAAGTGTTGGAGGATCAATCTTTCGTCTCATCTATCCTTGCAACTGTAAGTGCTGTTAGTATTGAATCGAACTCTACATGTCAGCATATTTTGAGATTGTCCTTATGTATTATTTCTCTCACAGCTTCCTGGAGTCGACCCTAATGATCCTGCAGTCAAAGATCTTCTTGCATCTTTGCAGAATCAATCTGAGGTGCGTTCACAATGAACCTTTGACCTTCTTGCTTTTGTCATGAAATGTGCTTCCAATTGTGTATTTGTATTAACATCTGTTGTTATCTGTGCCTGCAACAACTGTTTGTTGTAGTTTTGCAACTGATAATAGTATTTGCCATGTTTGCTAGTCCCAGCAAAAGAAGGAAGATGAGCCCCCAAATGAGAACAAGTGAAGACTAAAGATTCTGCTTCAAATACTTAAGGGTAAGGCTTCAAATTCACTACCCAATTTCTTACTTTAATTGTGTCCTTGTTGTTTTAACCTCAATTCATTTTTCTCAAAGCAGTACGTTCTTGTCTTGCAGATTAACAAGGTCACTGATCATAAGTTACTTTGGATCTCTTATTAGAATGTCTTTTCCATCTCTTGGGAGGATGCTTCACGACCAGATACAAAATGAATTCTGATGTCATCCATTTTATGGAATTTGCATGGACTCTGTACGAAATGATCTTGTAGTGACTAATATAAAATTCCAGTTTATTTATTGTACTAAATGTTTGCTTCCTGGATGGAACGAAATGGCAACGGTGGTGTTTTTCATTAATTTTTTCGAGGGCTTTATTCATTTGAAGATAAATGTGCTGGGTCATCGGATTAGGCACAAGCCTTGGGCAATTAAGACAACTACCATAAAGCCTAAAATCAATTTTGCCTGGCCCCGACTATGGCATTACCATCTCAATTAAGGTTTTATATTTATTTATTGTCATTATTATTAGAGTAATTATGGCCTAAATGGACTTCTTCAATGAGAAAAACACAACGAAACACAGTAAAGCTCCAGCTTCAATTACCACCATGCTAACAAGCGCGGTGGTATGGCGTTCGTTCTTTCGACTGAACTGACCCTAGGTGTTGATTTTTATCCCCAAAAAAAAAATAAAATAAAATAAAATACACTAGGTGTTTATGGCTCTTTCTTTCCCAAAGTAACAACATCCTTTGTTCTTAACCAAAACGATGACTTGATTGTACCCATTACTAATTGACAATTGAATTGTTCACTGACGAGATAACTAATGCCATTGCTAACCAATGAAGGATTGAGATAACTAAAGCTATTGTTTAACGCCTCCTATCTGATGAAAGGTTGAGATAACTAACGCTATTGTTTAACTCCTCTTACCCAAGGAAGGGTTGAGATAATTACTGATATCGTCTTACACACGTACCTAACCGTAGTATCCCTTTTATAGAAATATTTATTAACATTGTTAATTGTAAATTAATAACTTCTTTGCTTTTGACAATGATACGAGAGTTCTAAATTGTAATTTTAAAAGTTAAAAACTTGTCTCGTTATCAATCAAACTAAGTCTACTACCGCTCAAACATATTGCTATTATATTTTTATTATATTTCAGATAATTAGAACAGGAAAACCAAGTTGTGTGGCCTGATGGACTTCATTTGTCTAGAGAGGGGTCATGTCACATGAAGGGGCATGTTTCCCCATACACGTCCAATGGATTCTCTTGCTCATAGTCACAGATTTCCTGGATCTTAGTCGTTTGTACTTTCTCCATTCTCATGACCCATATCACAATCGCCTATATTAGGTAGCGATTTGCTACCCCTTTTTTATATTTGGTGAATGTCGGGATGCTGCCCCTTTCTACCACAGCTTCTTTAGACAAATTTGTGGAAATACTCGAGCTTATGGGACTAAGAAAATGATCCCAACTCATGGAGAATATTGTTGTGAATATATAAAACAAATAGAACGGTAACCAAAGTGGGTTTAATAAGGAAGCTGATTAGAATTTGTGATTGGCGTTGCATTCATTGACTCATTTGTACCAAGAAACACTTTTTGCTTTCTTTTATCTTTTTCCTCTTGGTTTCTTTTCCTTTCTTTTTTCCCCTTCATAAGGTGAAAAATCCTCTTTTCTTCTTTGCTTTCACGCAAAGACTTTTTTTGAATAACACAGAGATCAGATGTGGGTGTGTGATCCGAGATGGGACCACTGCTTTATCTGTTTAAGTACTTATGTTTTCAATAGTTTATATTACAGTATGGTTTGTATATAATTAATCAATATATAGTTATATCTAACCTTGAATTTGGTAAATTTGTTATTAGATGACCAATGACAATATGACATGCTGTTTTGAACTTGAACTTGGTCCTGCTTAAAGAATGTTTTGGATATTGGATAATTATCTAATTTCTGTCACCTCCTGTCAATATCTCTGTATTATTGTTCCTGAAGAAAATAAAGCTAATCCATTTATTGTAAAGAAAATAAACTATACCATTAGTGGCTTTGTAGGTTATCAATCATGGTCAACTTCTTCTGTCACGTTTTTGTAAATTGCATTGTATTGCATACTAAACTTATGATTGTACTGAACAAATTTTTATGTGTTTTGTGTTCTTGGTGTAAGTTTTTCTTCTCATGAATCATTGTAATACCTCCAATATATGCTTTATTGATTGGCATAAGGCAAGGTCCAGGAAACTCCTCTTAGTAATGTGAAGCTGCTAAATAGTACTATAATGCTAATAACACTATGAACAGGACAAGCAATTAGCTGAAAGCAAAACTAAACCATTTATAGGCTTTATAGATGTTAAAGATAAGACGTAAGGAGGTATTTAAGTGTAGAGGCAAGGACCAAAAGTTAAAATTCGAATCAAGGGTGGTGAAGTGGATTACAAGTTCTCGGACCTTATATATCATGTATTGGATTACAAGTTCTCGGACCTTATATATCATGTATAGGATGAGTCAGAGAGATAAGGTTGGCTTAAAATCCGTACATACTTCACCCGAATAGGAAATTAAGAGAAGAAAATAGATAACAAATTAACTTTAGGAACAAATGATGAGATGGATTATTCCCTTATTAGGGTTAATTATGTATAAATACCCTGAGTTTTAACTTTTTAGTAAAAAAAAATCCTGACTTTTGAATGTCTGCAAAATAATACCCTTATTTTTAAATTTTCATAAAATAATACCCTAATTTTTGAAATTCTGTAAATTAATACCCTCACTTTTGAATTCTACACATTAATAGCTTGACATTTAGGATTTCTACAAATTAATACCGTTAGCTTTTATTTTCTTTGTGTATTTATACTATAAGCAAATTAAAAGATGTGAACATCTCTCATTAACTTATTAAAAAATTAAGATATTAGTATATTATTAGAAATTATTTTATAACTACTTTTTATGATTAATTGCTAAGAAAACACAATTTTTTTTTACCACTCATGTTTCTTTTTTTTTTTATAATTAACTATTTTTACTTCTTGTTCTAATTTTTTACTTTTCTTTTTTAAATGAAAAGTGAAATAAGCTAATTACAAATATTTTTTCAGAAATTTTATTATTGTTTAATAAGTTTTAATTAAGTTGATGATGGCTACTACCATCATTTTATTTTTAAAATTAACTAATTGGATATTAAGGTTATAAATTTATATGAATTTCAAATCTTAGGGTATTAATTTATAAAAATTTTAATTATTAGGGTATCAATTTGCAAAATCCAAAAGTGAGAGTATTATTTTGCAGAAATTCAAATGTCGAGGTATAATTTTGTAGAAATTTAAAAGTTATAGTAATATTTTGCAGACACTCAAAAGTCAAGATTTTTTTACAAAAAAAGTTAAAACTCAGGGTATTTTAATGTTATTATCCCTTATATATTATTATTATTATTATTATTATTATTATTATTATTTGATGGAGAGATGGATTATTTATTGGGTGTTGATCAAATTGAACAAATTGTTAAATTAAAGAGGAATGGTAAGCTATCATGTTCCAGCTAAATTTCATGTAACACTGTAAAACGACACCATTTTGTGAACTTCACACTTTTTTGCTCATTTATTAGGCGGACCTTTTTTCTGGTTGGAAATTGAGACTCTAGTAAAAGCTTTAGATTGTGGGACCTTTCTTATGGATATACATTACGCTCGTATTATGCAGAACATGGGTTCGGAATATGAACATCTTATTGAAGCTCACTTTTATGACCGAAAAAAAAAAAAAAACCAGGCGGTACCAATCTGAAGACAAACAGTATTTGCTAAATTGAGGGCAACACGGTCATTGAAAGGGATAGTACAGCAGTACAGGCTATACAACACAGCATAGATCTAATGTGGCAAAGTTGTAAAATAAATCAAACAGTAATGGCATTTCCACCACTCAATCTTTATAAAAGACCAATTGCCACATACTCGAGAACTCGGACCAAACTTCAATTTCAATTACTTCAATATCAACAAAGACAACAACCATGGCTATGGCTTTCAAGATGGTACCTTTTTCTAAAACAATTTCCATTTGTTTTCATTATATCTCTTTGAATTGTTATGTTCTGTAATATGGGTTTTACTAATCTAATTGTGTTGTGTGTATATGATAATGATATGTCAACAATAGGCGACAACTGGAATGTGGGTGACAGATGAGTGCAAGAACTCATTCATGGAGATGAAATGGAAGAAGGTACACAGGTACATAGTGTTCAAGATCGATGAGAAATCGAGGCTAGTCACCGTCGATAAGGTCGGTGGCCCGGGCGAGAGCTACGATGATCTAGCTGCCTCTTTACCAAATGACGACTGCCGATATGCCGTGTTCGATTTCGATTTTGTCACTGTTGACAATTGCCGGAAGAGCAAAATCTTCTTTATTGCATGGTTCGTTCACTCAGTACTTTTCTCAAACACCTTATCTTCATCATGTATGATACTCTTGTGGCCATTAAAATTTTTGAGAGATTATTGAGAACCATATTTGTTAAGTGCTTCTTAATTGCATTTCATGATGTGGGTATCTCAAATTGTGCCATGTTTCTTTCATTTAAAGCATTATAGATTGAGAAAGCAACATTTTTTTGAGTCCAATTCTAAAGGGTTAAGATTAAAATATGTTGATTTGGATTCTCAGGTCTCCAACTGCATCAAGGATTAGAGCAAAAATGTTGTATGCAACTTCTAAAGATGGGCTGAGAAGAGTTCTAGATGGAATCCACTATGAAGTCCAGGCCACTGATCCAACTGAGATGGGGATGGATGTGATTCAAGACAGGGCTAAATAGCTTTAAACTAAAGCAGCTTAATGTTATTTATCTTATGTTGCTTCTTACTTGTGCTTAATTAATAATTTCCATACGAGGGATATGCTTTTTTCTTTCTTGTTACCTTTGTTGCCTTCTATTAGAATTTTGGTACTAATGTAAGTTAATCTCTCTAATTTTGTAATAAGAAGTAAATTATCATGTCCGAGTGTGCTAATGTAATTACAAAGCACCCTTTCATGTAATTCTCTCTTTTCTCATGCTTCAGATGAAAACTAGCGTTAACTATAAATCGCTAATGCTTCCTAAGATATAGTTTTGGTCATTTTTAATAATCTTAAATCCGTTCCAATCATTATTAATCCAACTCTTGGATCTTATTATTATTTTTAAGATATGTGATATAAGGTGAAAATTACCTTCACTTTTTTATTCATTAATTCGTGGCCCCCTAATGGAACTCTAAAATAATGGATAATAAATCGGTTTCAAATTATAGTTTTACTAGAAAGGAGGGTGCTAGTGGACAATTAGCCTTTCAATTTGTCATGAATTAAGAGCATTTATTTTTCGATAGCCTCATCAGCCTTGTCTAGGCTTTGCTATACTTATCTACTATTCATATTGAAAGGGTTACTTAAATAACAGTACTAAATCATCTGCTCTATTATTTTAGCGTTGGGCTTATTCAATGCTCAAACCAATCAAATGGGCATTAGTGGAATTATTTTGGGAGTCATATGAAGGATGTTCGGTCTCTGTCCCACCAACAACCTCTCCCAAACAAAAATATATATATAAATAAAAGCAAGTGAAAGGAGAATAAGATAGGTATGATCTATCAGATTCAGTGGGCATAATTTGGTCACAGCTGGAGACCTTGATTTTTTACCCAAAGCATGCCTGACTCTGGAATTTTATCTTTTCTTTTGACAGGTAATTAAGCTAAGCTTATATCGGATTTGATTTGAATGAACTTTTTTCGTTTAATTTCCTAAATTGTCGATGCTTTTTAATAATTGAGACACAAGACGAAGGCACCAAATGATAAGGACGAAGGTTGCTACTAACTAATATATAATTGCGTTGAATTTGGAGGAGTCAGTTACATATAAACAAAAGAGCAATGATAATGAAATAAATAAAATACATTTTAGTGAATAATTGTACTCGATTATTCAGGTTCCGAATACATTGCGTCACCTGCCCGAGTTAGAATCCAATAAAGCTTCAACCTTTTTTTTAAAAAAGAATAAATAAGTTTCCAATTAAAAGATATTATCCTCGACAAACTTCTTGCTAGTATTGCTATAATGTCAGGGAAAAAAAAAAGAAGAAGAAGAAGAAAGATATAAATAAAATTCCTATTATTATTTCTTTCACATAATGTCTATTATTCTAATTAGAATTGTAATTTTTTATTCTTTCTTTGCATGGGTGGGCAGGTTTATTTGGGCTTTGTAATCAGCCCATGCCACAGTTGGCCAATGTAGTGAGTTTTGGGCTTGGTAATAAGCCCATCTCACAACAAATTAGTCTTTCAGCTAAGCTGCTCCACTCCTTTCGTCGACTCTATGCAGTTGCGGTGGAACAAGTTAATTGTGAACTACATTGCAATTTCTAGAAACTAATGGATGACTAATTTTTTCTTTATTATATTTCAAATTCAACCCCTTAAATAGCTAAGTTATAAAAGATCATAAATGAAAAAGAATGAGAGTATTAGGGACCAATGTAATGGGCCACCGTCCGAACAAATCAATGATCTATTGGCACCTAACATAAGCATCATTCCCGCCAGAGGTCCTCTCTCTCTCTCTCTCTCTCTCTCTCTCTCTCTCTCTCTTAATTTTCGGCGTAACATCTTTTTCCGTACATATAATAATATGCCTAAGATATTTTGATTCATTAACATTATATGCTATCAAATATCACAACTCTTTGAATCAAACTCCTAATTTACTTTCTTCTTTCACTAGGGTTTAGGACTGTTGCAACCACCGTACTAAATTACTAATGATGCCGAACATAATTGCATTGTATTGTAGAGACATGATTTCGTCCCTATTGGTGAAAAACATTATGCGTCCATGAAGATTGCAATTATGTCACATGCATGATTGTAGTACGACTGTACGTACGAGTTCTATTGTAAAACGCCTCAATAGTACGTATTGATGATCATTATTTGAGTTTCAACTAATCATATACTTTCTCATATACTCATGCTGAATTACACTCCCTCAAAAAAAAAAAAAAAAAAAGAAATCTGAATCACACACTATCATATGAGACTATGACTCATTAAAGTATTAAGGAGACTTTCGATTACTTGGACAGTTGGACCCTATAATGTGCCAATATCTCTAACTTCGTCCCATGGACAATTACAGGCATTTGATTACTACGCATCCCTTCTTCTTTTTTTTTTTTTTTTTCTTTTTGGAAGTGATTACTACGTATCTATACCACTTCACCCGTACCTCAAAACTACGGAAATTGACCAAAGTAGTATTAATTTGGCACAAAATAACTTTTTTAGCAATCTTTTTTAAATTGACATGTTTAGTAGTGTCACAAATTGTATGATGAGGCGTTACACAATTTATGACTATAAAATTATAGCTTTTATAATACTAATTAATAGTCACAAACTGTGTTGCCCTTCGTTACATAGAGTCACAAAATACTAAACTACTATTAAGAAAGTTATTTTTGAAAAAAATCTTAAAAAGTCATTTTAGTCAAAATTACTACTATTTATGTCAATTTCCCTCAAAACTATGGTTATGGATTAGATTCGACCATGAATGGTTATCCAGGCCCAGTAGTGACAAAGACTTGCTCTTCCAAAATTAGTGGACTATCATTTCTTAGGCCCTATTAATATTACTTACTTGGTTCTCACATGCTTTTAAGATTCACTCGCATAAACAGTGCCCCAGAGAAATTTTTGTAGCCTCAGTTGACGGTTGCCACACCACCATGGAATAACAAAATAAATGAATGAAGAGATGAAAAGTTTAATTTTCCAAGGAAAAATAAAAAAACCAAGACAATAGTAAGAACAAGAACCAGAGCCCCAAGGCCCCAAAACTTCTGCTTCTGACACACTCGCGTACTCCTTACAATTTTATTTTTTTAGCTAAAACCCCCTTTACGTGAATTTGACCGTTAGAGCATGAACGGGCCTTGGCCTCATATAGAAGTGTTAAGATTATTACGAGCCCAAAAGAATTCTGAGCCTAACATTACCGTAATGTAAAGACAAGACAAACTCTTAAAAAGAAAATTCCAGCAAAAAAAGAAAAACTCTTCCAAAAAAAAAAAAAAAAAGAAAATCGATATTGTTTCCTTGAATTTGCTTATTTATTTATTTATTTTTTTGATAATTTTGTTTATTTCTTTTTTGGACATGAATTGAAGACCTTGAATTGGATCACCTGAAATGGCGCTAATAATTTAAGCCGCACAACGTTTGACCAAAGTTTGGGCATTCTGTTTGAGTCAAATCCAACTGGGCAAGATGTACCGTCTTTCCAGTGGTCGCAGCCTCAGACAACCAACCACCTAAATAAAAGTAAAACCATTACGCGTACTTTATAAAAGATAATAATAATAATGACATCAGCAAAAGCGTCGAGCATAGACGGGAGTGGGACCCCACTTTTCAGATATGACTTGATAAAATAATCACATTTCACACACGCGACAATCGACATCCCACACGGATGTCTAATCACCACCGTCGGTTTGCCCAATGGCGGCCCAGTCAATGATGACTTTAGTGTTCCAAGATCAAATATTCACCGTTGGATCAGCTTCATTGGAGACGTGATTTACAGATACAGTCGTCCGTAAATCACTGTCCAGAATCCACACTCTTATGGCCCTGTTCTGTTCTGTTCGGTTCTCTTTTTACTTTTTTAGTTAAAATAACTGATCCTGAAAGGGCGTTATGGCCCACGCGTCAGTAGAAAGCACGTACCAAAACTACTTCTGGCAATGTCTCTTTTGACCTTTTTCTTTCTTTTAAATATCTATTTTGGCTTTGTTTTTTCACTTAGATAATAATTTGTGTACAGTTAATATTTGGAAATTTCATACGGATGAGTCGTGAAGCTTCGAAGCTCTTCAAAAGCAAAAGTAGTTAGTTATGTGCCTCTAATTAGAGAAGGTGCTAAATTTCTACCGTATTATATTTCTAATAAGTTACAAATTTGTCATTGGATTAATTTATGCGTAAGAATCTATAGTATTAGTTTATGATAAAGTCTCCCATTGAAGTTGGATTGCGCAATTGGGCATATTGTCTATACCTAGGCATATATTCTATACCTATTGGCTCTGTTTGGTAGGCTGGACTAAGGTTTGGGATTGGACTTCTTTGTCCAGTCGTATGTTTGGACTCAAGGGGGATGGGATAAAGGAGTTCGACCCTCCTTTAGTCACCTTCCTATAGGACTAAATTATCACAATTAGAGTTTGGTTAATTTAGTCCTAAGCCCAAGCACATGTTTTGTTTTTTTTTTTAATTTCTTTCTTTATTTAATAATTTTTTAAATTAATATAAATATATATTAATTAAATTCCAATTTTTATTTTTTAACTAAAAAATATATTTTATTTTTATAGGGCGCGTCTACAGTAGGGGTGCCCCTACGTAGGGTCCTGTCTATTCACCGTTGGATGGGAATCTGTATATAAATAGATTTTCCACAGATTCCCATTATTCTCCACAGATTCCCATCCAACGATAATTAAGGCATGACCCTACGTAGGGACGCCCCTACCGTAGCCATCCCCATTTTTATATACCTATTTTTCATAAATAAATTAAAATCATAGTATTTTATTTAATCATCATTTAAATTTATCTTTGTTATTTTTGAAAATATTTATTTATAAAAAAAAATATAATTAGAACTATATTAAAAAATTTGTTATAATTACTTTGTTTTAGTCCTGTATTGCACTAAACACAACATAGTACTACATAGTACTATCTAATCCGATTTAATAGTCTAATCCAATCTTATTTAATAGTCCAATTCAGCCCAATCTAATTTTATATGCCAAACGAGCCGATTTGATATATATTAATAAGCACTCTCTTGTGTACTAGTTACTTACTAGTGTCATCCCACCACTCATTTTCTACAAATATATCTACACATACGATGGGAAGGTTAAAATTTTTCAAGAGTCAATCTCAATCACATTATTGACTCTATGATATAAATGCTGCATCTTTGTCAATTTGGCAGGCATCGATTTTGGACACATCTTTTTCTTAGACGGGTATGCATTTATTAAGCTTATAGGACATTTGCACTGAATTATAAAATAAGAAAATATCTACGTGTTTTATGCATCACAAATTACCGTAAGGACAAAAACAAAAACCATAATCTGGTGTTATTTTTGTCTTTATGAATAATACTAACTGGAAAAAAAAAATCATGGAGGCTAAATTGGTTACCTTAGCATGAGAAATATCCTAAATGAAATGGGTAAAATCAACATTGATCGTTAACCTTCTTCAAAGAAAAAAAAAAAAAACGAGACAAAGTATCTTACAACCCCTTACTTTTGTTAAGAGTAATTGTTGACCCCTTGCATTTCAAATTTAGCCATACACCTTTTTTTTCTTTTTTTTTTTCCATAAATATAGCGTCAGCTTACTCTATTTTCACAAATACAATGTTATTTTGTCCCAATATTTACAAATTTGGTGCAAGTTAGCCCTAGTGAAGGTCTGTGAGTATAGATAGAAAAACTTTTAGTTTTTTTTATTGAGAATAATGGTCATTTAAAAATTAAACTAATGAAGTTTTTATACAAATGATATTATTGAAAAAAATTTTACCATTCGCAAATTTTAAGTGTAATTTTTTTTCGAGTTTCTATACTAATTTAAAAACATATTGATTTTATTTCCTTATTTATTATTTAGTGGATCTCGATATATGGTGGGTAAAATAAATTTTTTTTTAAATATTATCCTATAAACTAGGCAAAGTGATACAATATTTGTAAAAATTGGGGTAAATTGATACTACATTTGTAAAAATTTGAGCTATATGGGCAAAATTTCAAATTTGAGGGGTTGTAGAGTATTTTGTCCCAAAAAAAATAAATTTAAATGAAGTGGGTAAATAATCATGAATGTTGTTGGTGAATCTCACAATATGCATGTATTAAAATTTAGAAGTATGAAATACATGAAGAGGATCATTGATTTCGTGGGCTTGTAATTTGATCACTCATACTTTGCATGAAAATATAAAGAGTGTGTGAAAATTAAGTGAATATCATTATTAAATTAGCTATAATTGGGCCTTATTAATTGAAAACAAACACTATAACTGGAAATGAAAGTTCACTATACATTTGGTGTTATTTATTTTAGTAGGCATCCACAAAAGGTGCTGAAAGATTTAGTCGCATTAGATTTCGAGCGATTAAAATTCCGTTTTTCTAAATGCGTGTGGGTTTTTTACTCCCTTTAAACTCACTTTAGAAATTTTCTTTAAATAGGCAATTAATTTTTTTTTAAATTTTTTTAAAGAAGAAAAAAACTATCTAAGCTTTATAGACAGTTGACACTTTAACTGGATTAATCTATTTATTTCTTCTGTATATGTGAAGACTTACTGGGTTACAGAAATTCTAAGGATCCCCACCAATCCGACGGCTATCATTAATCATTATGACCACAAGCAAATGCAGACAACTCTAACTCAAGGCTTCCATTAACTTTAGTAATAATTAATAGAGAAAAAAAAAAAAGCAATCCCATTATTAAAAAGGGAGGAAAAACAAAAGAAAAAGCAAAACCCCCGACAATATTGCGCAGGCAAAAAAGAAAAAAAAAACATCGCTTTGATTATTGTTTTTTTCTTTCCTTTTTAGTTTTTATTTACACTTCTGTTTGTTTTTTAATTGTACGTTTTTGGTTGCATGGTTAAGACTTAATTTTTCTTTAATGAGTATTAAGAGATAAGGGATGTGTGTGAGTTTGAGATCAGAGTTTAAGTCTTGACAGTGTGTATTATTTTTTTTTAAATTTATAATAAGTGTAGTCATGAATTAAGTTTTAATTTTTTTTTAAAAGAAATCTTTTTTTATTAAGTAAAGTTATAATTGGACAAGATAATCTCTGTTAAATAATGGGACTAATTTCCAAAACGACAGCGTTTCTTCCATTACAATTTCCATATAATTAGTAATTTAGTATGGGATCCCTTGTCAAATAATCCTCATGAACAGGAAAATAGTCCGGGACCAGAGTATAAGGTCCCGCAGAAAAAGGGGCCGACTTATCAAGTCCTCGAACGCGACAAAATTATATCCACAGTCCACACTCCACATCACTTTTCTTATTTTTGGTCCACAAGAACAACTTAAATTAAGTCTTAATTTAGTTAATTAATTAGCTTAATATAAATTAAATTAATTGAAATACTCAAAAGCTCACTTATATCACACTCCCTTCTCTGTCGGTAACACACACACACACACTCAGTCACTCACTCTACTCTCCAAACAATGGCCACATTTCTCTCCTATCTACTTCTCTTCCTTTTCTCCAATTTTGTACCTAAAACGCTGTCCTTTTCAAGGGATCATCATCAGACGGCTAAAACTTTCATCTTCCGAGTGGACAGTCACTCCAAGCCGTCCATTTTCCCGACCCATTACCACTGGTACACCACCGAGTTCGCCGACCCGCCTCAAATCCTCCACACCTACGACACCGTTTTCCATGGCTTCTCCGCCGTGCTCAGCCCCGACCAGGCCGCTTCCGTCAGCCGCCACCCTTCCGTCCTCGCCGTCTTCGAGGACCAGCGCCGACAGCTCCACACGACTCGCTCCCCGCAATTCCTCGGCCTGAGGAACCAGAAGGGTCTCTGGTCCGAATCCGACTACGGTTCCGACGTCATCGTCGGAGTCTTCGACACCGGAATCTGGCCCGAGCGACGGAGCTTCTCGGATTTGAATCTGGGTCCGATCCCGAGCCGGTGGAAGGGGGCCTGCGAGGTCGGAGTGAGATTCTCGGCCAAGAACTGTAACCGGAAGATCATTGGGGCTAGATTCTTCGCCAAAGGTCACGAGGCGGCCGGAAACGTTGGCGGACCAGTCAGTGGGGTGAACGACACGGTTGAGTTCCGGTCACCCAGAGACGCCGACGGCCATGGGACCCACACGGCGTCCACGGCGGCGGGACGGTACGCGTTCGACGCGAGCATGGCTGGCTACGCCTCCGGAATCGCCAAAGGCGTGGCGCCGAAAGCTCGGTTGGCGGCCTACAAGGTCTGCTGGAAGAACTCTGGTTGCTTCGACTCCGATATCTTGGCTGCGTTCGACGCCGCCGTCAATGACGGCGTCGACGTCATCTCGATATCGATCGGAGGCGGCGACGGGATCTCTTCGCCGTACTATCTCGACCCGATTGCGATCGGAGCTTACGGCGCCGTTTCGAAGGGGGTATTCGTGTCGTCCTCAGCTGGAAACGACGGACCCAATGGAATGTCAGTGACGAACGTCGCGCCGTGGATGACTTCAGTCGGAGCAGGCACCATAGACAGGAATTTCCCGGCGGTTATCGTCCTCGGCGACGGGAGAAGACTCTCCGGCGTGTCGCTCTACGCCGGAGCGCCATTGAAGGGCAAGATGTACCCTGTAGTTTACCCCGGTAAGTCGGGCATGCTTCCGGCTTCGCTGTGTATGGAGAATTCGCTGGATCCCAACCTCGTCAGGGGCAAGATCGTAATTTGCGATCGGGGAAGTAGCCCCAGGGTGGCTAAAGGCGTGGTGGTGAAGAACGCTGGAGGTGTTGGTATGATCTTAGCGAATGGAGTCTCCCATGGCGAAGGTCTCGTCGGCGACGCTCACCTCATCCCGGCTTGCGCGGTCGGCTCCGACGAAGGGAACGCCGTCAAGGCTTATGTATCGTCTGGTAAAAATCCCACCGCCACCATCGATTTCCACGGGACTGTGATCGGAATCAAACCGGCTCCGATTGTGGCCTCCTTTTCCGGCAGAGGGCCGAATACTCTGAACCCAGAAATTCTCAAGCCCGACTTGATTGCTCCGGGGGTCAACATCCTCGCCGCGTGGACCGACGCAGTCGGGCCAACCGGGTTGGACTCGGATACCCGGAAAACAGAGTTCAACATCCTGTCTGGAACGTCAATGGCTTGCCCCCATGTGAGTGGAGCAGCGGCTCTACTCAAATCGGCCCACCCGGATTGGAGCCCAGCTGCCATTAGATCCGCCATGATGACCACGGCTAGTACCGTCGACAATCGGAACCAGCCCATGACAGATGAAGCCACCGGGAAACCCTCCACGCCGTACGATTTCGGTGCCGGCCACCTCAATCTGGACCGAGCTATGGATCCGGGCCTCGTCTACGACATCACGAACAATGACTACGTCAACTTTTTATGCTCAATCGGGTACGGGCCGAAAGTGATTCAGGTGATAACTAGAACCCCGGTGAGGTGTCCGGCGAGAAGGCCGGCGTCTGAGAATCTGAATTACCCTTCTTTCTCGGCGTTGTTTTCGACTTCGACGAAGGGGAAGGAGAGCAAAATGTTTATCCGGACGGTAACGAATGTCGGGGCTCCGAATTCGGTTTACCGGGTGAGTGTGGAGGCGCCGAAGGGGGTCACGGTGGCGGTGAAGCCGGCGAAGCTGGTGTTCTCGGAGGCCGTGAAGAAGCGGAGCTTTGTGGTGACTGTCTCGGCGGACAGTCGGAATCTTGTGGTGGGAGACTCCGGGGCGGCTTTCGGGTCGCTTTCTTGGACCGATGGAAAGCATGTGGTTCGGAGCCCCATTGTGGTTACCCAGATAGTACCGTTGTAAAACGACAAATACAGACGGACAATGGAATGAATGGATCATGTCGTTTTGATCGACTTCAGGGGGTAGTTTTAGAAGTTGCTACGCTTATTGTTTATTAGAGTTTTTACCTTTTTTGTTTTCTTTTTTGTTTTTTTTTCGAAAAAAAGAAATAACTTATAATGGTCGTTTTTGTGTGCCTTTTTGTGAACTCGCTGGCAATATAGGGCCCAAAAACTACTTCATAGAGTGTGAAATCTTCTCCCTCTCTTGTGTTTTTGTTTTTTTGTTTTCTTTAATTTATCTTTTTAAATGTCTGGTAATGTATTTATAGACTTGTATACGTCTATATATACTCAACAAGGTTATGAAACTATTTCTGTCCAATACTTTGTATTACTTTTTAACACTAATTATTATTATGCTTAGAAGAATCTATGTATGTTTGACTATGGTTTTCAATGAAGAGAAGATTGAGCTAAAGATTAGCGGCTTTCGCGGCGCATGGTAATGAAATGGCTTTCGCATATTAGGACAAACAAACCAGTGTAACGTGAAATTTACGAGTGTGGACTGTGGAGTGTTGACTATTAAAGCTTTTGGTTTTATGTCTCATGCTTTAGTGTCGTTGACAAAGTTGGGTGTTGGAACATCAATCTACAAATAATAATGCCACAAGGCAAACTGAAAATCAGCCAAGATTTCTTCGAACTAAGATAATAGTTATTGTCATAATATGCGGGGATTAAATTGCTTTTAAATTGAATCTAACAAAGAGATGAAGAATTGACCTATAGCTACCTTGTGAAGATGAACATTAGGAGGTACAAAAATTAATTAATAAGTCGACATTAGCACCAAAGCGTGGCAACATATGGCTTCAATTGAGAAAAAAGAACCGTTGAACACCCATAATCTTGCATTTCAAAGTGTTGATATTCTAGACAAATTTATTATTGTGGTTTTCGAACGTTATACTGTCTCAAAATAATGTTGGTGTTACTTGGTCAAAGTTTGGTTCCTTTATTTTCTTATGTTTTTCCTCCCAATGTTCTGTCGATTCAGTCAGTAGAGAATCCAAATATTGTTTCTTACTCTAAAAATTAATATTATCAATCATCATTGATATTTAGTACGAGTCTAAAACAAGAATTTCCACATGTACACGAATCTGCATGATAATTCTAATATATTCTATTATACTTGAAAATGTGAATGTTTTTCAAAGCGAATAAATTAAGAAATTAATTCTTGTGAATGTTTTTCTAAGCGAATAAATTAATTCTGGTTGTGGGATGTTGTACAGTATTGGCATATAAAATAAGAGCAACACGTCAAAATAGTATTTATCTTTTTGAAGGAATCAAATTAATATCCTATGTGTAGGAGACACACATATATTTAAGTATGTACTCTTTCCTTGCTAATATATAATTATTATTTGGTGTTTGTTTTGCGCATCTATCTGATATGTTCTGTGGGCATGTGAATAAAAAGAACACTAGAACCCACAAGACCAATTTATTTCATACTTTATCTAAATAAAGTAACAAAAATTAAGTAACAGTTTGGAATCTTGATATCGTCTCATTGAAAGAGCTGAAATTATAAAGGGACTGTTCTCCTTTCAAATTACCGCTGATCAGCTTTATGCTTTCTTTAATTTATGGCTATTAATTGCATTGCATGCTCTTATCTCTATCCTTGATTAAGACCCTGTTGTCATATTTGTTTAACAATAATTTTTCTCTCTTTAAAAAAAAGTTGTATCAAATTCTTTTGTACAATAGGAAGATCATCTTTATTTGGTTCAAGTGCCTTTACTCTGTATCTATTTTGGTTTTCAATTTATAGGCTTTTTTTTTTTTTTTTCAAAAGAAAGGGGTGAATTAGGGGTACTTTTCGAGTTTGATTGAGATGATAGGTCCTCCTTACACATGGCAAGAGGAAATTCTCCTTCGCTTTGAACCTAATTTGAGAGTTCGGTCTTTTTTTGTTGGAAATTTGAGATTTATGTCTTGTAGCTAGTTACTACTTACTTGAGATAGACAGGGATAATCAAGCATGAAAGATGACTAAGATTCTATATTGATGGAATTGACATTTCAGTGAACAGTGAATTAGAGGAACAGGATTGGTACATAAAAGATTTGTATCCACCATTCTCAAATGAAAGAGACCCTTTGGGTCGGCCATTAATTAAAGACCTCAATCATTCGATCTGATATCTATATAGGTGAAACTTGTCGGGTCAAGAATCCGGAATAGCAACATAATATGTGGGTGTGAGAATTTGCTGAGTCTGTGTTCTTAGCAGTTCAATAGTTTTGGTTCAAATTAATAGTTAATATACTTTGGTACAACACAATCACATTGCTCTATTTGTTAATTTGGTAAAAGGTGAGTAGAGCCAAATTTTGAATATATTTGGCCCCAGTTCACACTCACAAGATTCCATGTGGAAAAAATATATATATACATATATATCTCTTTTGGAGAGACTGTTTTGTCCAAAGTCTCTCCTCCAAGTAAATGGCCTTTCCCTTCAGCTTGTGAACTTTAAAAATGACCATTTTGTTGCTCATGTCTTCAAGATGTTGCATTCAAGTGATTAGGAGCTTATAAAAAATATGTTCACCCTGCCCAATAATAAGAAGTCCTACCTAATCCCTTCTTGGTTTTAAAAGTATGAGGCTGAAATTAAATATATATGATAATACATTACAAGTCTATGGGTCTGGAACCACAATAAACTTATAACTTGTAGTCAAGGTAGTCTTCCCAAGTAACATGATCTAACCTACTAAAGAGCATACCTACTTGTTTGTTATTTAGTGGGAAGGCAATCTATCATGGGTTATTTTTATAATTTGTTTCTTAAAACTCCCGGATGATTTCTGCTTTGTAGTTGTTTATAATTATATGTTGAGGAACAATGAATAATGATATCCTACTCACCGAAGAAAGTGCCCCATGAATATAAGTGAGTGCGTATCTGGTGTGTGATATGCTACCTTTTTCCTTGTCATTGGAGAATAGTCTTTATATGTTTGCTAGCTTTTTGATTAATTAGCTTGCATAATTGTTTATCTAACAAAATCATTAGAAATTTAGAATAGCAGCATTTACATCCACATATGCCTGATGCTTCATCTACAGGAATCCACTTCACTGATGCACCTCCATCTTTGATTCTCAAATATGCCAGTATCATAAGCCAAATCAGATTTTTGCTCTAAAAAAGAGAGAGAATCCAATGACTTTGTGTAGTTATCTCAGACGTTATCATATCATTATTAGTGATAGTAATACTCAAAATTAGATAGTGACTGAAGCATATGCTTTCAGATTCATCTAAGCTTTGCTCAATTATATATGAACATTATCAGCAAATATTACATACAAACACAAGCAAACTATATACGGGCCAAGGCTTGGCCCAAAACCATGCCCAATGACTCAATAAGATCTACCCCCACTTGGGTTTAGTTAAACTTTTAGTGATTGATTTGTCAGTCCATGTAGTCCAACTTGGTGCTAACCGTAAGGTCAAGGAGTAGCTCAAGTTTGAAACAAGTACTTACCGAAGTCATGAGGATTCCAATTGAGCTAGGAAGCTAGTCCCTGGATTCTTTATCACTCCATTCTCCTTCGGGTCTTAATGCTTCAGCATCCTGAAATCTCCCAACTGATGCATATATATTCGAGAGAAGCACAGTTAGACCACATTGTTCGGGTTCTTGTTCGAACAATCTTGTTGCTGCATATTCTGCAAGGTCAACGTTAGAGTGAAGAAGACATCCACTAAGCAAAGCCCTCCGAGCATTTGGACCAGTGGCATCCAATAATTTGCTGGCAGATTCACTCGCATCTGGTAAACAGCCAGTTCGGGAAAGCAAGTCAACTATGCATCCATAATGCTCCTGTCAACCTTACTTTCTCTTCCACCATTTGATTAATATCATCAAACCAGAATCTACCAATCCTGAACGACTACAAGCATTCAAAATGCCGAGATAAGTTGCACTATCAGGAGCTTCCCCACCATTCCTCATCTCATGGTAGAGAGCTAGAGCAGTTTCTCCACAGCCATTTATTCCACAGCCATATAGAATTGCATTCCAAGAGACAATATCAAGAAGATCACTCAGTTCCTCGAATACTTTCTGGGCAAGTTCCATAATCCCACACTTTGAGTATGTTGATATGAGACTGTTCTGGACTGATCTATATCGAGGGAATCCAAGTTGAAAAGCATAGCAGTGGAGTTGGAGGCAGAGCTCCAAAGCAGCAAGTTCCCCGGAACCAGTTAAGCCAATGATCAGCATTATTGAATCAAGGCAGAAGTTTTCTTCTAGTCTTACTTTAGTCCAGAGATTAAAAGCCTCTCCAGGGCATCCATTCTGCAGATAGGCTGAAATCATTGCAGTGTACGAAACTAGACTCTTCCAAGTTGTTTGATGAAAACCAGTTCTTGAGGAAAGTAAATCACCAAACTTGGAGCACATCGAAATTAGAGAATTTATGAAAACAAGTTCTGAACCAAATCCGGAAATGATAGCTTGAGCATGGGTTTGTTTGACCTTCTCCAAATCTCCTAGAATTGCACAAGCCGAACAGAGATTCATAAAGACTACTACATCAGAACTCACCCCACCATCTCCCATTTTGCCAAAGAGCTCTATAGCATCAGAAGCATTATCGAGTCGAACTAGAAAACCCATCATAGTTGTCCAACTGATAATGTCTTTGCCTTCCATCCTGTCAAAGATCTTATTAGCGGCTTTCAGATCCATCAAATTCGAGTACATATCAAGAACTGCATTACCGACAGATGTATCTGAAATGAGATCAAACTTTACGAGTAAACCATGGATAGATTCGCAAAGTGATTTCCACCCAAAAGCAACAGAACCCTGGATAAGAGTCAATGCTGTTGCAACATCGGGTATCAGACCAAACTTCCGAAACCGGTTAAACAATGAGATAGCCTCTTCAAAGAGTTCATTATACACAAACCCAGCAACAATAGCATTGCAGGAAACTAAACTTGGGTCAATCAATCCCTCAAACAGTGTATAAGAATCAACAATATTCCCCACACCTTGCATATCTATGCAATAAGGCAGTGGCCACAATCAAATCAGACTCTAAACCACTCTTGACAATCGGTCCATGAATTGATTGCGGTACTAGATTGCCAACAAGAAGACCAACCACGGGGAAAGAATTCGGAACCAAACCCGATTTCCGCATATGGGAAAACGTTTTCATGGATTTTGGGTGAAACCCATTAGAATAGCCCCGAATCATGATAGAATAAGAAACAACGTTTCTTTGAGGAATTTCTTCAAACACTTCTCTGCATCTTCAACCCGCCCAGGTTTAAAATAATTGCCTAATACTCTGGACGAGTTGCACAAATCAACCTCGCTTAGAGGACGACGCTTTGATATAGCAGAGAAGTTCTTAAATTGACGAAGCGCAACAAATTGACCACTCTCGATCTACCTTATGATCATAGAAGAGCCATGGTGTTTAACAAACTAGCGGCAGTGGGTGTATAATACAGTTGCTTCAAATTTCAGCTCGTTAATGGAAGCAAATTTCCACCAAGCAGGGCCATGAGTAAGGCATTGGGCTGGGCCTTTATCATTACGCCCCACTCAAATTTCGTGGGCTAAGGCCCAATATCAAGATCGACGGTGTGCACACGTGGAATGTGATGAAAGTGGAGATAATATTTTACTTCATTTGAACGAAAAAGTTTTCCACTAAACATGAAGAATATTTGTAGTTTCACTTTCCCACTTTTTGATGAAGGAATATGTGCTTTAATTACTAAAATTCGGTATCGTTAGGCTAATACAATAAGTAGACCTTATACCGCGCTTTGCGCGATATGGTATTAATATTGTATGTACTAGGTTTAATTTATAGTTAGGTTCAATGTATTACAATATTAAAGAATGTATTTGTCTCTATATTTATTTTGATGAGATGAATATTACATAATTTTTTGTTCAATGAACTAAATTTAATATAAGGTATAATTAATATTAAATTAAA